>VZUI01049448.1:0-162483 GCA_013401135.1 Cettia cetti
GTCCCGGTCCCGATCCCAATGCCCCGTCGATGCGGTCCCGGTCCCGATCCCAATGCCCCGTCGATGCGGTCCCAGTCCCGATCCCAATGCCCCGTTGATGCGGTCCCGGTCCCGATCCCAATGCCCCGTCGATGCGGTCCCGGTCCCGATCCCAATGGCCCGTCGATGCGGTGCCGGTGCCGATCCCAATGGCCCGTCGATGCGGTGCCGGTGCCGATCCCAATGGCCCGTCGATGCGGTGCCGGTGCCGGTGCCGCCGGGCGGTTCGCGCGCGCGCCGGGCGGGGTTTCCGCTTCCGCCGCCGCCGTCAGGGCGCGCGGGCCCCTTTCCCTCCCCTTCCCCTGCCGCGCCCTCCCTTTCCGGCCGCGCGTGCCGCCTGGCTGGAGCTCGGAGCCGCCGCCGCCCCGTGAGGAGCCGCCGCCGCCGCCATCATGCCGGTGTACTTCCA
Organism: Cettia cetti; assembly: GCA_013401135.1. Taxonomy (NCBI): domain Eukaryota; kingdom Metazoa; phylum Chordata; class Aves; order Passeriformes; family Sylviidae; genus Cettia; species Cettia cetti. Next base: position 449 of record VZUI01049448.1, read on the forward strand.
GCGGCCCGAGAACGCCCTGAAGCGGGCGAACGGTCAGTGCGGGCCGCGCCCACAAACACGCAGCGCCGGGGTCGCCTCCCGCGCCGCTCCCCGGCTCCCGGCCGCGCCCGCCCCGGGAGCCCCCGGCCGGGCCCTCCCGGGAGAGCCCACCCGGAATTCCCCCGACGCTGAGCGGAGGCCGCCCGGGAGCGCCCGCCGGGGAGGGAACGGCCGGCGCGGGGAAAGGGCCGGGCCGGCGCGGCCGCACCGCATGGCGGAGGGGAGGGAGGCCCGGCGGGTGCGGGGAGCGGGCCCGGCCCCGCCTCCCGCTCCCCTGGGCCCCGCGGCCGCCTCCGGGCGAAGGGGGAGCCGCGGCGGCCGGGGCTGGCACGGCCTCATCCCGCGGGCCCGATCCCGCCGGCGGGCAGGGGCGGCCGGGGCTGGGCATGAGCGGGCCGGACCGCGCTGCCCTGCCGGGGTGATCTCAAACCCGGGCTGATCCCGGGCCCTGTGGGCTTCGTGTCTTGTATCCTGCCCTTCATATGACTCCGGTGAGAACGCAAATGGTAAAACTCCTTCACTGCTGCACAGGCTGATAACGCTGGTTTGCCCCTGGAATACCGACCAAGGGAGACAATTCAGCGCTGTAGCCGTCGCTTGCTGACCGCCACATAAAAGCTGGACTGGTTATATTTATCAGCTGGCTCATTTCGGGCCAAACATATGGCTTTGACGCTTCTGTTTTTTATAGCATCCTATTTTAAGCTCTTAACAAGACCATTTAGACCCTTCATTGTCACAGGGTTGATGGCTAGCTGACACTTTAGGACATCCGTAACTTACAGATGATGTATGGGTCACAAAATGACAGCAGAAAAGGCTCTGTCGTCTGGGGACTCTGCATTATTCAAGTACTTAGTATATTAACAAGAAAATGTGAAAGTACTGCGTGTCCTCAAAATTTTTAATCAAAAATTCACCGTAAAAATCTTTTCCACAAAGATAAAAAGATGAAAGATAAAATCAGCTTCAGTCAGCATTCAGGGATGAAGATATGTTGTATCAGTCCTTTCACTGGAAAAGATGCACGCACCATAATATATAAACTTTATTTATACTTGCAAATTCTTGGTAGAGTAAGTGGTACTTGGTGTGCAAGTCACATTTCTGGAATATTGACTTCAAACTGCTCATTATTATTATTATTGATGCTTTCCTGCTATTTAAGTTCACGTTTCTTATTCTCTGCAAGTCTGCTAAATTGTGTTGAAGTGAAGGAGTCGAGTTGAATTGAGGGGTGGGAGCTGAAGGGGGTGTTCTCCAGACAGATGCCGGCAATCCTGAATTTCAGTGGACTGAATGGAAAACAGGACAAGCAGTGTCAAGTCTTACAAACTGCAGGGGCTCAATCTTACCACAGCCAAGCATAATAAAGGGTGGAAAGTCGTACTTAAGGCAGACTGTGTGTTGCAGGAAGCAGTTTAATGTAAAACTGACATTTCAAATGGGGACATTCAGAGCAGTTTCTAGAGTTTCAGTGTGTGTTTTGTATGTAAGGCTCAAGTGAGCTTTAGAAGCACTACTTGTTCTCAGTGACTTCAACATATAGAGGTGATGTTTGAAAATATGAAGAGCCTGAAGGATTTTATTTGTGTACAGATATGTAAGAAAATAATTTTTATATTGATAAATGTAGGTCAAGGCCATCCCTCAGCTATTGTTAATATTTGGCATTGCTTTGTACTCAGGGATGTAATGCAGCTTCGAGGAGTGTTTTATTGTTGCAGATACTAAGCTTGCCCACTGTTAGAGATACTGTAAAGCACATGACATCTTTGTCACCTCTCGTAATGACATGTTTTCTCGGATTGAAGGCTGAGTTTAAGTCAGGATTTTGGGTTAGCAGTAGGTGAATTGTTGATGTGTATCTGCTGGTTCTTGACCACTCAGCTTCAGAGTTACCTGTTAGCATTTTAAGTAGTATAAAAGAACAGAACTATTAGAAGTAACTCTTACAGCTACTTATGGACTCAGTTTTACAATTTTTATGTTACAGATCTGAGTTTCCATCACATACAGTTCCTACTGCTACTGCAAAGCATGGCATTGTGTGCTGTATTTGATTCTTCAGGTTCATTTTGTGCTTTTTTCTGAAGTGTCTCTTAAATGAACCTTAATTATTTGACTTACTTGTAAGAACCTGCTTGGCCAGAGTTAATTAAAAGTTTCAAAACAACATAAATTAATTTTGTGCTTTGTCCAGTTGGGTATCAACCGATGTGGTTGGAGTGCCCTGGCATTGTTGCAGGATTAAACTTGTTTTTCAAGTTTATTTTCATAAATGAAGTGTAAAACTGAACATTAATTGTCTGAAAAGTAGCTCTGAGATAGAATAGCACTGTAAATTATGGGATGGAGGGTATCTTTATTAAAATTCCCTTGGTGAGTAAAGTACTGCTAGATACTGTCACACCGTAACTTTGATTAGCTTCAGTTGTATCACAGCACTTTCTCTAGAAGGGAACTTGCTCATCTTCTGCCAGCTCATTATTTACATAAACTGAGCCCTGAATATGAGCTGTTGTGATCCTTAAATTAAAACCACTCTGCTATTTTCAGTCTAAACCTTTTGCCATGTTTAACTTTAAATTTGAGATTCCAAAACTTGGAAGTTCTATCTGATGTCTGAGCCCCTGGAGCAGGCCCCTATGTTAATAGTTTCTGCCATGATTTCTTTAGGAATTGAGTGCTTTCCAAAGTACTTCATGGAAGGACTGACTCCACCCCTCAGCCTTTAAGAATAGGCACATTTCCCACTAGCTGTACTTGACCTCTCTTATCTTTTAAACCTGTTTGCTTCCCGTGCTGCGTGCTCATTTCTCCTGCTGTTCTGCAGTGCAGAGTGCATTCAGAGTGGGGTCTGTGTGTATGTGGGTCACTGCCTCAGTGTTTCTAATGGGTGATTTGCTGTGTTTTGTGCAAGGCAGAACGTGTGGGATATCAGAGGTGGGAGTTGCTGTGATGCTGAGAGCTCCTGTAAATAACTGCAGCTGCTTAGGGTGAATATATGGGGCACTGGTTTCAGCAGCAAGGCTGATTAGAAAAGTGCCTGACCCTTCAACTGAACTGCAGCAGCTTTTGATGTAACTTCTGTAAACTGAAGTGCTAAACCACTCAAGAGTTAAAAACAACAATGAACAACTTTGCTGAGTGAAGTTTTTTTCCTTCCTCTCCTTCCTTCACCTGAGAGCAGGACATTCTCTTTCAGTCACATTCGTGGTATGTTTTGCACTTTGTTAAATGCCCTTGGTAGGTGCTCAAGCCTCCTGGTGGGTATTCCTTGTCCTTGATGAAACCAGGATGGTTAAAACTGGTTGTGTGCATTCTTACACATTTATGTGTCTGAAGTCATGCCTGGATGGATGGACAGACATCTCTGCTATCCTGAAATCCCCGTGTAAATTTACTGGGTAACATTTGTTTGCCAATTATGTCATTGAACAACTGGCACTGAGTTGCCAACGTTTTTGATCCTGCCAACTAAATCAAACCATCAATGCACTCTGGGTAGAGTTGATTAAATTCTGAATGTTTTCTGTGTTAAGCATAACACATGCATCTTCTGTGTGCAAGTCTTTTGCTAACTGGGATTTTACTTTCAGAATTTCTTGAGGTTGGCAAAAAGCAGCCTGCCCTTGATGTTCTCTATGATGTTATGAAAAGTAAGAAACACCGAACATGGCAGAAAATCCACGAGCCAATTATGCTGAAGTACCTGGAACTCTGCGTGGATCTGCGCAAGAGCCACCTGGCAAAAGAAGGATTGTACCAGTACAAGAATATTTGCCAGCAGGTATGGCAAGTTTTGATTTTTTTATTGTACTTATTTATAGCAAGCATGGTATCTGTCAGCTGATATAATTTAAAAGTAACTGGTTTGTCCTGAATTAGGATTAATCTGCCTTTTAGATGTTCTTGGGGTTGTAGCAGTTACATTTTAAAATATTTGTTGACTGCTGTGGGTGGAAACATCTTCCCATTTTTTTGCCTTTGCTGTAGGTTAACATCAAATCTTTGGAGGATGTTGTTCGAGCCTATTTAAAATTAGCTGAAGAAAAAACAGAAGCAGCTAAGGAAGAATCCCAGCAGATGGTACTGGACATAGAAGACTTGGATAACATTCAGACTCCAGAAAGGTGTGCAGCCTGTCTTTAAAATGTAACGATTCACAGAAAGTATCCTTATTTTCATTCACAAAGCTAAAATATAAATGTGGTAGACTTGAAATGGAATACTAGTGGTGTTCTAGAGGTTTTAAAGGAAGGAATAAAAGCAGGAATTTTACATTGAATGAAATCCTAAGTCTGAATAAAGAAAAGTAAAGAAAGCAAGCAGTAATGAATAGAAAATATAGATGCAATGGGATTGGTTCTGGGAGTTGGTTCACCACTTTCCTGTCATGATCTGTCTGCTCAGATCTGCATCTGTAGTGGTATTGGAGATTTTATTGTGGTAAACTGCTCATTGCTGGCTGATGTAGAAATGCTGTTTAATTATATCAGACCAATGTAATTCCTGTATGTGATATTCTCCATTTCTTCTGACCATGTTGTGCATGTACTAACAAAAGGAAATTTTACTTTATACTTGCTTGGTTCAGTGATGAAATAAGAGAAGAAAGGGCATGAAAAGTACATTCAAGAGAGAAATAATGGGATGGGTAATGAGAATGTAGCATGGTGATAGAAATAAGAAATTGGAAGAAATTACTGAATACTTGTCTTGTGTAGGAATAGAGTTGTAGTAGTCAAATAATACTCATAAAGACCTGGAGAAAGCTTTGTATTTACATGTTAACAGCAAAACTCTCTAGTAAAAGTTGGTTGCAAAAACTGAAAAGGTGACAGATGTATCTTCAATAAGGGGGCAGTGCCATTCATGTTATTTCCATTTCCTGAAATTGTTACAGAGGAATCCACTAATAGTTAAACAGTAAAGACTGGCTGACCTCTCTTTTCCTTGTTCTCCTTTCTATAAAGAGGACTAGAGAATGGATCTTTTCAATCACACTTCTCATCTAAACAAGCACAGTTTCCTTAGTGTTTTTTAGGTCCTGTTTTCTAGACTTCTCATGCTTTTTTGCTGGATTCACCTCTTGGTTTGTTACAAAAATCACTGATGATGTGACGTTGTGTTTAACGGTGTATACAGTACTCAAGGATGCAAATTAGTACTGGAAGTGTAGTAAAAAAAGAGTTACAAGAGTTGAAACTTTATATTAAAAACAGTTTTAAAAGAATTTTAAAAATGAAAGCTTAGGGAAGATGGTTTTTTGTGAGTTTAACATGAGTGGATTGTTCAGCAGAAAGGGATCGTGTGTGACATAGCACTGAATTGGTCTCGGTGTCTTGGGAATCCTTTCCTCTGTCTTACATTCCTGTGATGAAGGAATGAAATTCCAAATGCAAGATTATCATATCTTACTTCTGACATATTTAAACATCTTTTTAATGTCAGAATTTGTAAAGGCTTTGAAATGTTAATGTGAGTATTCTGGTTTCTGATGTGTGCGGATCATAACAGCAGCGCTTGTGTCACATGTCAACACGAAGTGAACTCTGGCAGCAGTGCTGGTGACTGAAAGGGAAGTGTCAGCAAGTACTAAAGTGTCTGCATTGACACTGATACTTGACTCTAGCAGAGGTACAGGACACAGCTCCCTGCTAGGAAAGGGAAGGTGAAAATCCCGGAGTCAGTTTCCTTTGAAGGATACAAGTTTCTGATGTCTTACCTCTGGAGCTTGGACATGTCAGTCAGATATGCAGTGGTCAAAGTTTGAAACTTAAAAGTTTGAAATAATTACCTGCATCCTTTAAAGGAAAAGAGAGCAGTCTGAGGGACCAGTTTGAAAATAAGCAGTGGACCATTCAGGAGCAATTGGCTGTTCAGTTTTGTCCAGTCTTGTCTTAGAACTTGGTAAGAATCATTGATGAGAATTGTAGGGAATAAACCACTTCTCTTTTTTCTCTTTCCTTACCCTTCTGCCCTGACTAAAGTGTTCTTTTGAGTGCTGTAAGTGGAGAAGACACTCAGGATCGTACCGACCGCCTGCTTTTGACACCCTGGGTTAAATTTCTGTGGGAATCCTATAGACAGTGTTTGGATCTTCTCCGAAATAATTCTCGAGTAGAACGCCTGTACCATGACATTGCACAGCAAGGTAGGTGCAAAAGATGGAAACCTGAACTATAATGAAGTGGTGTCCCCCCCTTAAGGGGAGGGGAACATCCAAGATTTGTAGAGTCTTTGGTCAAAACGAACAACAAGAATCAGAGGGTCCTCAAAAGCTTACAGAATTTTAATAGTAAATGACATGCTTGGCATGAAAATTGGTGTGTTAGTCCCTGACTTCCCAGTATAAGCAGGTGGCAGTGGGTTTTGGATAAAGGGATAGGATGGAAGAAGGGAGGGTTGAATTAAAGAGAGGGTTAGAGAGAAAGAATGGGAGGGAAAATAGAGAAATCACCAGTCCTCACTCGTGTTGGTCCAGCTGATGGGGGTGTCCAGGGCCCTGGGGTGTGCACACACCTGGGTTGACCTTTTTATAGATAAGTTTCTCACTTGTTATGCAAATCAGTTCTCATGCTCCATCTGTTCTTCTGGATCTTTCTGGAAATGGGTTGGAAGGCTTCGAGGGTAGTGAGTGGTCTTGATCCCCCTCTAGAGCCCATCCCTCCTCTTGACCTCTTTCCTGCACTTGTGTTGTGCTTATCTGCACAGAACAAGGACTGGGGTTTGAGAACTTTGGGATTAATGACAGGGGTTTTGTCTGTGTCATTTCCAGTCATTTGAAAGCTTCATTTGACTTTACCATATGACTTGCGAATTTTTTCCTTACATTTTACAAAGGCAAAACATGAATTCATGCCATTCACAGGATTTTGTGTGCTCTTGGTTCAAACTAAAAGCTGGAATCACTGCATGAATTAGAACATTTTTAAAGGGACTTAAAGTATTCCCTTTGCTCTTTAAGCTCAATTATGTAGAAACATCTTCATCGTTGAGGTCAAGATGAAAATGCTCTGCATTGCCACTTGCACATTATGTGTGACAGATTGTATCACGCACGAGATGTCTTTTGACTGCAAATGAAGACCCTTTAAGTGTACTGATTTGCATATTTGAATCCCATTTAGGACTAGCATGAAGTCACCATTAGTGAACATTTTAAATTGACATTATTCCTTTTTTCAGCTTTCAAGTTCTGCCTGCAGTACACGCGGAAGGCGGAGTTCCGCAAGCTCTGCGATAACCTGCGGATGCACCTGGGGCAGATCCAGCGGCACCACAACCAAAGCACAGCCATCAACCTCAACAACCCTGACAGCCAGTCCATGCACCTGGAGACCAGGCTGGTGCAGCTGGACAGTGCTATCAGCATGGAGCTGTGGCAGGTATGCAGCAGGGCTCCCCATCACGCTTGGCCTGCAGCCTTTCCACAATCTGCTCCACGCTGTTCATGTCTCACGGTACATGCAGCACAGTGAAGAAAGGATAAGAGCTAAAGTTTTAATATCTAGAATATTGAATGCTTGGTCTGGTGTTCCTGCACAGCATTTCAAACTGAGCTTTGCTGGTGGAACTTTTGGAAATTTTTTGTTTGGTTCCATGGCCTCTCTTGGTTTGTAGCTTGAAAATCTGAATGAAACAAGTTTTCCAAAATACCAAATTCTAAGCAAGTGGAGTATGTCCAAATAATTTATTAGAAAAGAAGTATTTAATTTCATGTAACTGACAAAACTGAAGATCACAGCTTTCAGTAAGTATTAAATATTTTATAATCTTATAACTGTTAATAAATTTATATTTTTCCTTTTTGGGGTGTTGTAAAAAAACTTCCTAACAGTAGTGTATTTGGTTGTCCTGGGTTTTTTTTTAGGAAGCTTTCAAAGCAGTAGAAGATATTCACGGACTATTTGCACTGTCTAAGAAGCCCCCCAAACCACAGCTGATGGCAAATTACTATCACAAAGTTTCAACTGTCTTCTGGAAATCAGGAAATGCTCTTTTTCACGCATCCACCCTTCACCGCCTTTATCACTTATCAAGAGAAATGCGAAAGAATCTCACACAAGAGGAGATGCAGAGGTGGGGAAAGATACTTTCTGTGGTCTTAGAATCTGTTTTTAACCCCCTAGGCTCAAAAATAAACTAAATTGTACCCCAAAAGAAGCAGATGACGTGTATGGCTATGAGCAGCTCTGTCTAAATTGGCCAGCACTAATTGCCTCAAAAGAAATCTAGAGCAAGGAGAATGTTTTACAAAGCTGCAGTGTAAGTATTGTGAATGTTAGCACCACCTTAGTTAAGCTTCCTTCTCTTTGCTGTCTGAGAAGATATGCCAGTCAATAAATATCTGGGGGTTTGTTTGCCTTTTCTCCTCTGAGTGGTGGTATTTTCTTCACAAGATTTCACGATTTCCTCTCATGGCTTAGTTGGTGTCTCCTCTGTTTTTTCTGGTGATTTTACAGTTTTGCATCATAGATTCTCCTCATTCCTCTCTTGAACTGGCACACACATGAACAGGAATTAGTAAACATTCTCCAGCAGTTCATGTCTTGCACTTCTGCTTTGTCACCAGGATGTCCACTCGAGTCCTCTTGGCCACCCTGTCCATTCCAATAACTCCAGAGAGAACTGATATTGCTCGTCTCCTGGACATGGATGGAATCATCGTGGAGAAGCAGCGGCGCCTGGCCACCCTGCTGGGGCTGCAGGCGCCTCCCACACGGGCCAGCCTCATCAATGACATGGTCGGTGCTGGGGTTCAGCTGAGCAGCTTTGTGACACTCAGTTCTGTTCCTTCCAGAGCACTGTGCTTAGCTGTGGGACAGCAGTTTTAAAGCTAAAACAGCTGTATGGTTAATTGGGACTTAATTGCAGATTCACGAGGACTGTTGGGAAATGGCAATGATAATTAATACTTGTGTGCAATACAATGTAGTCTTTTATGTCACCCAAGTAACAAATACTGATTTGAAACACTGAGGGGTCTGAAACATGTTGTGATCTAGAACTCTGGGGGTTTTTTCCGACTCTGAAGTGTGTAATTAACTGAACCAAGTGCTTATTTTTCGGTTTTAAATGTGTTTTGGATAAGCACAGGCCAGATGTCAAATGTTGGACCATATGGATCTAAGTGATTATGAAAACTTCCTTGTGTTTAATTTGAAGGGATGTTAGATTTATCTATCCTCAGACCTCCCCCAATGCTTGTAAACAAATTAGCTTTAAGTAATGGGTATTTTCAGAGAGTGAGTTTCTTGCAGTCATTTGCACTCATAGCTAAAATTTAGGTTCAAAGCTCATTTTACAATTTGAATTAATTCTTACAGCACTTCTCCAGTCTGCCTGGACTGGGAAAACCCACTCCAGGGTTTCAGTCTTCAGAAATTTAATCACGAGCAGATGTGTGGTTTTAGTTTGGGTGTGGGCCCATGTTAGTGTGTAGTAGGCTTGTGTGTTAAAAATGGCTGAGGATGGTACTCTAGTCTGTTTAACTTGTTCGTTTTTTGTCAAATTTTCCACTTTTAACTTCATTTAAATGATGTAGTGCAGAATTACTGTCACTGCAGTTAAGAATGTAATGAAAAATACATAGTCTTCTGTACTAAAAACCACATTTGTTGCCTGTTGAACTTGTTGAATATGAAATTCTTAAGGCATTAACTATTGGTTAATCCTGTATTTATGCTGAGATCTTTGGATTTTTTTTGTTGACTGTAGGTCAGGTTCAACGTAGTGCAATACGTTGTCCCAGAAGTGAAAGAACTTTACAATTGGCTTGAAGTAGACTTTCACCCGCTCAAGCTGAGTGCCCGTGTCAGCAAGGTAAATTTTTTGTAGCTTTGTGAGTGTAGTAATTGGTCTTGACTAATAGTCTGTTATTTCAATATTGATTTGTGGTAAATATCAACTAGCTTTTTCTATTGCCAGATTTTTCAATAGTAGCCTTGATTTGGTGAAGTTCCATTACCATGACGTGTGCATAGCATCTGATAGAGTAAGCCAGGTTATTGAAATAGAATGAAAATTCACCCAGGTCTTTTGAGTAATGTTCAGAGGACTCCATAAAGGTGCAGAGTTTTGGGAATGCATCAGAAGGATTTGTTGGTGGAGAGGATACTGAGTTAATTTTGTTTAAAGGTGCAAAATAAGAAGACTGTGCACACGTGGGTGTATGCTGACAAGTGGGTTGTGTGCTAAGTGGAAAGATGAACCAATGACTGGTTTTACTATTAAAAGGTAGAGTGTTGGGAGGTAGAACAATGTGAGAGCTGTTGATTAGGTTAGTGTAAATTCTGCAGTTGATGAAGCACATCATGTTCTTTTTCTTTGATAGTGGGAACAAAGATATTTGAGGTGCTAAAAAGAACTTGAAGGTAAATTAGCAGTGTGGTAAATGTTGCCAGTACTGTCAGTCGCCTTCATACAAAAACTGTCAGCTCTCCTTTGTAACTGTAAGTGTTCTGATCAAGGGATGCACTTCAGTAAAACAATATGTGGGCAGAAGTTCTCTTGTTTTAAGAGCTGTAAACCAGAAATGTTACTTTAATGGTGAAGTTTGTACAGGTCAATGCAGATAGAGTAACTTTTCAGATTTTTGATAGGTTCTGAACTGGGTGAAGGACCAAGCTGAAAAGGAACCTGAACTGCAGCTGTACATTCCCCACCTGCAAAACAACACCATCCTTCGCCTTCTGCAGCAGGTATGAGTAAAGATAATGCATGCTCCTAAGTATACATAAGTTGGAATATGCTTTGGAGGAAGATTCAGTTGGAACCTTCAAGGCTGAAATAATTTTTCCTTTTATCAAATAGAAAATAGTTTGATTTTCACATACATTTTTCTAATACATAACCCCTATCTTCAGTTTGTGCATCATTTAAATGCAGCTATAGCAGCTATACTTGATAGTGGGGTACAGTGATGTAGTCTTTTCTCTAGATTCTCTTCCTTATGTACTAAGTTTCTTAAGACTTCTCTTTGGAGTAAGGTCAGGGAGGGGAGTGTTTCACTTTGGTTTTTAGATTTTTTTATTTGTATCTAAGTTTTTTATAAAATGCACATTTCATTGACCTGCTTTCTTTACCAGTGATGAGCAGTGTTATTTCTGGTGTGCTAAAGAAATAGTTGAAGGCTAATTAGCAGCATAGCTGGATGTAGTTACTGCTGCCAGTCTCCTTCATACAAAGCAGCCTTTCAGGAATGGGGTTTAGTCTTGACTATAGTACAGAAATAAAATCCTCAAACAGTATTTGCAACTGCATTAATCTGTATACATTCATTTGTTGGCCCTTCAGCAAGTTAATTTAAGGCCTGTACAACAACTTCAGATTTCTTTTTATTGAGGAAAAATACCTGATGTTTCTGTTTACATGCAGGTGGCCCAGATTTATCAAAGCATTGAGTTTGCTCGTCTGTGTACCCTGGTTCCTTTTGTGGATGCTTTCCAGCTGGAGCGTTGTATCGTGGATGCAGCCAGGCATTGTGACTTACAGGTGGGGGCTGTAGAAGCACTTTGTGTGAAGTGATGTCTGGGTTCACTGTATTGCATGTGATGAAAAGGAACTGCTTGACAAACGTGGAGGAAGAGGCAAGAGTGGTTTGTCTTTCAGTGCTCATTTCATTGAATTACTGAAAGTTCAGCCTTTTCCAGTGATTTTTTTGCTGTTGTTGTTTGGGTTTGTTCCTTTCCTAAACCGTAGAAATAAAACAGACCTTCATTGACAGTGCTATTTTTTCTCCTACTAATTTGGCATTTCTCATAGAGTGGTATGGCAACTTTTTTTTTCAAGCTATTTCTGCTTAGAGCCTCTGTTGACTCATGGGCAGAGCAACAGAGAAAATTTTCAATAAAAAATACAATCCTTTGTCTTCCTTTTTTTTCCTGTTTTTGCAAAGGTTCGCCTCGATCACACGACTCGGACATTGAGTTTTGGGTCAGATTTGAATTACTGTACTAGAGAGGATGCTCCCCTGGGCCCTCAGCTGCAGAGCATGCCTTCTGAGCAGATCAGAAACCAGCTGACTGCCATGTCCTCAGCTCTGGCTAAGGCTCTTGCAGTCATTAAGCCTCCTCACTTAATGGTAAGTCATTTAAAGTCTTCTGAGAGTGTTGACAAAGCTTATATTTTAATGAGTGTGTTTTCTCAGATGTACATTTTACTTTGGGGTTTTTTTTCAGCTTAGTGGTAGTCAATTTTTTGTGCTTTTAAAGAAGTCATTCTTAAAAGCATTCAGCTAGTTAGCTTCTGGTCATAACTCAAATATGGCAAAATGTACACAAGAGGCCTGAGTTTAAAGTTTCCTGTCTTGCAAATACCAGATTTAGGATATAACAAATAACTGTCCCATACATCTCAAGAAGTAGGATTTGTTTAAAGTTTTGCATGCATTTTTGAAAATCCAAGAGCCTGCTTCATTTATTCTTCCTGGAGAAACTGCTGTTGTGAAAAACCTGGAATGTAGCTTTATAGAACAAAACATCCCACAGCTCAAGAACTGACCTGTCTTTGTCACTTTCTTTCCTCCTCCCTGGGGCTCTTGGCTTCAAGGTCAGACTCACATTTCAGGTTTTCCATACCTCTATAGCAGCAAGGTGTAAATCAGTCTCAGATTTCCAGCATGTTTTGGTCATGGCAAGTTAAGCCTTCACTTCTTTTACTAGAGCAGTGATAATTTTTTCATTTGTTTTAAGTTTATGAAAGATTTCTTAGCTAACACATGAGTTATTTGTTCCTTAGGGAAAAAAAAAGGCTGATAGCAACATGTCCATGTTAAATTCTCTACAGCTTGAAATACTAAGTAATATTCTTAAAATCTAAATGCAGAAAGTAGAACTGTATCATGACACCTAATGCTCACTTAGCTTGAACATATGTTCATGGTTTTATAGTGTTTAAGATAAAAGTATTTCTATATAGGTTTTCCCTTAAAAAGATTTGATTAGTGATTGGTATTATATTGTTATTTTGAAAGAAAAAACATGCTTTAACTATACATTTGTGTATAGAAATGGCAGTTAGTCTTGCACTTGACACTTATTCAGTAGCTGAAAAAGACATAAATCTTCATTTAACTTATTAGTGGTCATTACACTTGTAAAATTGGAGAACAGTGTCAGGGTTAATACCAATCTGTGTGGTTAGAGAAGCTACAGAACAAGCTGATATCCTTTTTTCCTTCACTATTCAGGTCAAAACTTTACACTTTTGTCAGGTGCTTAAAAGATTTTAATTGTTCACATTTCTAATAATTCACAAAATCATTAAATTTGTCTAAAGCTTTTTACTTTTGTGTTTCTGGCACCTCCATTTGCCTTTTAATGTGTACAGATCTGCAGCAAAGTATGGGTGTTTCAGTGCTTTTGCTGAATGCCCTAGAAGTGACAGGTTACTAAAAATATCCCTGTGGGTGCTCACATTTCAGGGGCAGCGTGGCTGGGGGAGTGTGGGCAGCTGATTTGGGCTGCAGTCTTTGGCTGGACTCATGGAAACCAGCAGCTCCCTGAGCTGGCACAGTGAGAGCTCCTCATGTGTACAGCATGAAATGTCCACAAAGAACTGTGGGGAGCTCTGGGGAATGCTGGGGGTGGGAAGGCTGCTGAAAGAACAGTCTATGTTCAAGTGTCTAGGGGCCTAGTGTATTTTTATAAGGTATGAACACGGTTTTAAGTACAGTGTTTAAATTATTGACTTATTTTTTGTCATCTCACAGACAGTGTTTTGTGTCAATTAGGATACTTTTTTCTTCTATTAGTGTGTTTGGAAAATAACAAAACGTTAAAGAACAAAGCAGCTGTGGTGAAATACAGTACCTGTGATATACTTGTACACATACAGAGACAAACAAGATTGGCCCACACACCCAGTGCAGTTAGATTTCAATATCAGTAACATCTGAGTGTACAATGTTTTTGGACAGAAGAATGTCAAACTGTTGTACCCAAGCCATGTTGCAGAATACTGAGTTTTACAGACAACTTCCTCCATGTGCACATGATTCTGGGCAGTTGGTACTGCCTCAGTTGCCACCTGGATGAGTGATTGAATTCGCCACTACGGCTGTATTTCCATTCAATTGGCAAATTTGGAGAATAGAATTGCATCTTCCTTGAGAAACATTTGCTTTGCTTACTGCCTTTTGAAGAGGGGCTGTTTCCATCATTGTCTTATTCTTAATTTAAATCCAGCAAGAGAAAGAGGAACAACATCAGCTGGCAGTCACCGCCTTCCTAAAAAATTCCAGGAAGGAGCATCAGCGTATCCTTGCGCGCCGTCAAACCATCGAGGAGAGGAAGGAGCGCCTGGAGAGTTTGAACATCCAGAGGGAAAAGGAAGAGCTGGAACAACGGGAGGCAGAGCTGCAAAAAGTCCGGAAAGCTGAGGAGGAGAGGCTGCGCCAGGAGGCAAAGGAGAGGGAGAAGGAGAGGATCCTGCAGGAGCATGAGCAGATCAAAAAGAAAACTGTTCGGGAGCGCTTGGAGCAGATTAAGAAGACTGAACTGGGAGCCAAAGCATTTAAAGATATTGATATTGAGGTAGGGGATTTATTGTTGCAGTGGGGAGTTATTTAGTTGTGCTTTCAGTGTTACATTGCTGGGCTACCTGAATTTCATGGTTTGTACTACAACTGGTCTTACAGTCTCTCTTAAAAATGAGACAATATAAGTAAACTTTAGTTCTGGGTTTGGATGGGACCTTTATTACCTAAACAACTTTGGGAGTTTTTTCTCCTTTTTTATGTTGATAAATTTACTTGGTTGTAGGATCTTGAAGAATTGGATCCTGACTTTATTATGGCTAAACAAGTGGAACAGCTGGAAAAAGAAAAGAAGGAACTTCAGGAACGACTGAAGAATCAGGAGAAAAAGGTACAAAGTAGGAAGGGTAAAAATGTCCATACAAGCTTTTAGTGAATGTGATCTGTGTTGATACATATATATATGTGTATACAAACATCTATAGTACTGGTGTTGGAAATGTTACTGTTTGAAACTAAAGAAAGGTAAATGTGTTATATACCAGTTGGGTCTCTGGTTTCTGTGCAAAAAACTGTTTTAATTAATGGACTTGATTAGAGAAAGGACCCTTAAGGTGGATGTGAACTTGAGTCTTAGTTGAGAAGACTTGTAATTAAAAAATGTTCAGAACAGGTTGAATGTTCAGAGAAGGAGAGACCATTACAGAGAAGTGAAATTAACAGTGTTGGTCATCACTGACAGAGAGGACACAGGACTGCTAGTGCCCTTGTAGATGGCAGAAAAGGATGTGTCTGAAACATGGGTAGCTATAAAAGTGTGAGAAATGTGCCATAATAAATAGAAACACATGACCTGGGCAAGGTGAAACTCAGCTAGGACTTCCTGCTGTATTCAGGGCTTCCTCTTAGAGTTCTCTGAACTGTCAAAGCAAACATATGACTAAGACTGATCTGATGGGTGTAACTAAGTTGGATTTAAAAAAAAAAGATTTTTACCAAGTTCTTCGCAAAAACTCCCAGCTTAGTAATGTGCCAAAAGAAAGTCTTTGAATTGTGTTCTGGTTAGATAGATTTAAAGTCTTTATATAGGCAAAGCGAGGAAAAGAATCCCTCAGTCTTTGGCTTTGCATATTAAATGATGGGCTTCAAACTTAACATTCTTTGCCAGCAGTGAGAACTTGGTTCTTCTGCATTTGGAGCACTGTCTGCAGTTCTATTCCCCTTATGTCTAAAAGGATGCAGCAGAACTGAAAGTTTGACAGGAGGCCAACAAGAATTATCAATGATGCAGATTGGCTTCTGTGGGAGAAATGTCTTTGTAAAATAGTACCCCTCTGTCTGACAGATTTCTAGAGAGAGGGTGTGGTGCTAGTCTGTAGGAGAGTACCTGTTGTAGTTGTTCTTGCACTGCCTGCAAGGGGTAGTGGAGTGGGAAGCATCAAGTGAAACCAGCAGGAGCCATGTTCAGAGCTGTTTGTAGGTAGAAGTTGGATCTTCATGCTGTGAGCCACAGACACGCAGGAGTTCTTTCCAAAGTACATTGTTGTATATGAAAAGCTTTGAGTTAAGAAGGACAAGAGAGGAAATCCACTAATGTTGAAAATATAAAAAGACTTCCAACACAGAAAATGCTGGAAGTTGTAAATGGATGATCCTGAGAGAGAGAGTTGTGATGTGCCTGTCTCCATTCCTGCATCTTTGCCTGGGAGTGCACTTAGTTGCCAGTCCTAGAGGCAGGTTCTTGGCTGGGTTGACCTTACATGGTCCAGTCTGGTTGTTGCTGTTTTGCCATAATGTATCAGATATGTTGGAGAGGTCTCCAGAAATCAGGGGTTCATGTGTGCATTATGTCTCACTAAAGATGTGTCATCTTTACTCAGATTGACTACTTTGAAAGAGCGAAGCGCTTGGAGGAAATTCCTTTAATAAAGACTGCCTATGAGGAGCAAAGAGTGCGTGATATGGAGCTGTGGGAGCAGCAGGAAGAAGAAAGGGTAAGAATTTTTTGTTCAGTTGATAAAGAATTAGCAATGCATGAAAAATAGTGGGGTTTGCACTGTTTATTTTGGTTTTTTCCCCCAGCTCATTCCAAAAAAGAAAGATTGAAATGCTAGCTTTGTTATTTCACTGTTTAGGGGGACAGCAATTTCTTGTCTTTGCTTTGAAAGGGGAAGAGAAAATTTCTCCTTCTAGTGGCTAGGTTAGATTGAATCCAAATGTATAGTAAAGTTATAGTTTGTATATTTTCTGTTTTCAGATCACCACCCTGCAGCTGGAGCGTGAGAAAGCCCTTGAGCACAAGAGCAGACTCTCCAGGATGTTGGAGGATAGAGATTTATTTGAAGCCAGGCTCAAAGCATCACGACGAACAGTTTATGAGGTACACAAGATGTGGCATTGCTATCAAAGTACACCCCTAAAGTGAGGAATTAAAACTGACCCAGGGATTCTTCATGGAACTAGAAACAAATTGGTATTTAAAATGGTTGAGAACTGTGGAATAGCTTATTTTCTGCTTTGACTTTAAAAATAAATTTCTTGCACCCGTTCCTAGGTAGTATTACTTTAAATTTTTGATGTTTTGGAAGTTTCTGGAGTAACTTAAATGGAAAGTAAAAGAGGGCTAAATTGTTTATTTCAGTTCAGCTATTAGTAAGGGATCACTGGGTGTCATATAGGCAGGCAGCTGTATCTGCCTGTTTATAGCTTTGAGTATTTGGCTATGTTGCAGTAAAAACTGGCTTTACAAAAAAAAAAGCAGAAGAAGTGTTATGCTAATATAAATTAGTAACTGCATATGATTCTTTGCAGTAACAGGGATAATTTTGGGTAATATATTTTAGGTACAGATAAATTAATATTTAGGCAATTCCTTTTCTGAAAAAGCAGGTTAAGGATTAATACTGTGCATGATGATTTGATTGTTTTCTATGTTGGAGGATATTGTCTAATACAAAATTGCAAAAGAGACTGAAATGGTGAACAGGTCGTGGAACAAAATGAATGTGTTGCAGTTTGTGTTTCTGTGCAGCTTTATTTAGCAGTTTGTGTTTCTGTGCAGCTTTATTTAGCTGGGCATTTATGCCCAAGAGCTGGGCATAAATGCCCAGCTCTTGGAGCTTGCAGCTGTGGTGTTCTGAGGTGTATTGTTGGAATTTCAGGATAAACTCAAGCAGTTCCAGGAGCGGTTGGCAGAGGAGAGGCGGAACCGTCTGGAGGAGCGCAAGAAGCAGCGCAAAGAGGAGAGACGCATCACTTACTACAGGGAGAAGGAGGAGGAGGAGCAAAGGCTGAGGGAAGAGCAGCTGCTTAAAGGTGTGATTGAGAATGTCACTGTTTCATCCTTTGCATCCTTGAGCCTTTCCCTTTTGTAACACAGCTGGTGTCTGGATTTCCTGTTTCATGAGTTTGGAGGGAATGTTTTCAACTTCCAGTTGTCGCACCTTCCTTGCTTACCTGTGCAGCGTAGAAAGGAAGGTGAAGCTTTGTGGCTTCTATACATGAGTGAAGGAGGAGATGAAGAAAGGGAGGCTAATGAAAAAATTAGTCTCAGCCTGTAGTTGGAGTTCTGGCTTCTTGTTTGTGCTCATCTTAAAGACAAAAGAAAGGAGCATTGGTGTCAAATCAAGAACTCCAAAATTGTAAATGACTCACACACCTTTCTTTGTGAATTGTTTTGGCTAATAGCCTTAATAGCCTGTTTCAGGGCTTTAGAGGAGAAGAGGTGGTTGGCAAACTGCAGGATCAATTTCTGCCCTATTTGTCAATTGGAGGATGAAGATCTTATATATCAGAGTTCATCATAATGCAGTATTTAAAAAAAAAACCAAACTGAAGCAGTCATGAATATCAAATTTCCAACACTGTTAGCTGATTTTTTTGTTTGACCTTTTCTAAGGAAGGGATCATCTACCATGTTTGAGGTAGTTAGTGATAGTTTAGTTGCTACAGTTATGGTCTGTACATTGAATCAACATACAGGTATTGGAACTTTTTTCCTTGCTAGCTGTTCTAGATGGGTCCTTTTCCTATTGCTTTGGAGTTAGGAGACCTGCATAAAACAGCTTCTGGTTAGCTAAACACATCATATGAAATGCTTGTATTTTTAAATGGTTTTTTTTTAATAGAGTTCAAGGGGAGAGATTGTACTGTGCAGCCCTTTGGTGGGTACAGCAAAGTGATGGAATTTGTGTTGGTAACGAGCTCTGTGTGTTTCCAACTGCGCAGAGCGTGAGGAGAAGGAGCGCATCGAGCGCGAGAAGCGCGAGCAGGAGCAGCGGGAGTACCAGGAGCGAGTCAAGAAACTGGAGGAGCTGGAGAAGAAAAAGCGCCAGAGAGAAATGGAGATAGAGGAGAGAGAGCGGCGCCGAGAGGAGGAGAGGAGAGGGCTGGATGATCCATTTTCCAGGAAGGTGGGTAGCACCTGCAGGCTTGTTTCTTTCTGACTTCTTCTGTAGGTTATTGGAAAGAAGGTGTTGGCATTGCAAAGTCATAGGTTTGTTTCTTTATTTCTTAAGTTATAATGTGAGTGGCTAATTTAATAGGTAAATTACTGTTTCAGCTCACTATCAGGATCTGGAATCTCTAGTCTAGCAAGAGTAAAATAAAGAAACTACTAAGATCTCCAAGCTGTTAAATGAATGAAGACTAAAATGAATATTGGGCGAAATTCTCTTTAATACAGAAAGAAAGAGAACTGTTGGAAGCAAGTGCAGTGATTCCTGCAGAAGTCAGGAATTCCAGTAGATATTGAAAGAAAATCCCTCCCAGATTAAACATAAAAGCGTAGTTTTATATTTTATAAGAAATATGCAATAACATAAAATCAAGAGGTTTGTGCAACTTTCTGTTTACAAATAAAACTTGGATTGGGGGAATTTGTTATCCCAATCCAACAGGAGGCAAACCAAAAATTACTTGAAAATGTTTAATGGTTTAAAAATATGTAACTAAGTACCATAAGCCTTCTGCACTTCCACTTTTTCAGAACTTGCCATTCAAGAGAACTAGTTTTAAGTTTTATCCCCCACAGCCTTTCTCTTTGTTTAATACATATTTCATTGAGTAACACCATGGAGATAAGTTATCAGCTTGTATAAATTGTTTTGATAGTCTGTCAAGTAAATAATCATGATTGGTATTTTTCACATAAGAGGTCTCCTATCTGTGAGCACTTGATTATAAGGAAAAGCTGGCTCAGGTTCTGAGAGAGATACCTGCAGAAATTCCGTTTGCAGTTTTGGGATTCTTTGCTCACCATTGTTATTTGGGGTCATTTCAAAAGCATTTAAGGAGACAGAGCAGTGGATATGCAAGATCACAGTTAACCCATATTGACAAATAAAAACACTTTAAAAAGTTTAAATCAGGAATACCCTTCTTATAAAGAAGTTGTGTGATTATGTGAAATCAGCTATTTTGGATGGTTTAGATAACTAGTTTGTTGTGGTGGAAGGAAGGCATAAAAATCCATTTAAATGATTTGTCTGGCAGTGGAAAGAGACATTTAAACTTTTTTTTTAAAAAATACAGATTGATTATTGCTCTGCCCTGCAACCTGTGTGAATCACTAATCTCTCACCTCCTCTGTGCACTGAGGTATTGGGAACAAAGCTGTCCTTACCACAGAGAGCTTTCAGTGTATTCAGTTACATTTCCTGATGAGATCAGAAAGCACAAAAGCAAATAATTACTTAAATTCATTCTTGTTGTCATAAAGACCCAGGAAAAGTGAAACTGTAAGAACATCTCTTTTGTGTCAACAGGTAGTGGCTGTGGCTGACTGCAGCTGTTGTTCAATTGTTCATACACTTTTCAAAAACTTTTTAGTGTATTTACATAAATCCTACCCTACTGATAAAGCATGTGGCACAAAGGGAACCAACCATGTTTTTGTGTGAACTGCAGCAGAAACAATAAAGTCAGTTAAAATCATACTCGAGTTACTCAAACTCCTGATAGTTTAGTGTTGTGCAGTGTGACAAGTGAGTTTTTAATGGCATAACATGCTCGAGGGTAAATTATGTGTTGAAAATCTTTGGTTTAAAGTATTCAAAGAGAATGTTCCTAATTTCTTTTGGCACACAGGAATCTCGCTGGGGTGACAGGGAGTCCGAGAGCTCCTGGAGAAGAGGTGGTGAGCCAGAATCTGAATGGCGTCGAGCACCAGTGGAGAGGTAATCAGGGGTTACTGAGCCCCAGACAGATTGGGATCAAAGTATGGAGGCTCCCATTTTGTTGCTACTGCTAAAGCTGCACTAACGGAGTGATATCTCATGCCTTTACATCTCTGAAAGTTACCTTCTATTAAAAAGTTGCTTTGTAAGGATCTTGGAATGAGAGAGAGGTTTTATCTTGGAACTATGCTCAGATAACATTCCTATTTTATTTGGCTTAGATATGTGAAGGCAAGCAGACACCTTCTGTGTGTGATAAACAACTTGCTTCCTTGGATTCCTTTTTAAATTAACAATTTCTCTCCCACTCAAACATTGGTGTGAGTTCTATAAATAAAGAATGGGGAAGGTTGAAAAGCAAATGCAGTGTTCCTGGATGATGGAATTCTGAGATTTTCCACTTAAAAAACTGACAGCAACTGTGCAAGTCCCAGAGTAAATCACAGAACAGAAAATACATGCCATAAATTAAACAAAATTCTGAACAACTGTATTGAACAGGGAGGGATGGATTTCTGAAGGAAGAGTATTATGAATGTACTTTGAACTTTAAAAACAAATCCACACTTGTTTACATCTGCTTTGGATATATACGCTAATAATGAAAACTGTTTATACAGTTGTAGAAAACAAGATTTTTAACATTTGATTGTTTTTCTGCTCCACATGAATGAACTGTAGCTAAAAATATTTCAGGTGGTGCACATCTAGTTGTTCTTAAAAGCCTGTGCTGATAGAGAAAACACTGCTGATACCAACTGGCAGTATGTTTTATTGCTTAATTAGCCTTGCAGGTAGATAGATTTTTGTAAATGTCTGACCCTAATTTCCAGTACAGCAATTTAAATCCATTACTGCTTACTCTGAATCCAGTGGAAGCAAATTGATTCACTCTTTCTCTCTCCAGTAATTCCTTATAATGTTTTAGAAGGATATGGTCTCTCTATAAATAAAATAGAATTCCATCTTTCCTTAAAAGCTGTGTTGCCATTCCTGGTAGTGATTCACTTTCTCATGAACTGCAGAATCTAACAATTGGATGAAACTGCTGGGTGAAGCCTTTCACTACTCATATATTCCATAAGTTGTGATGCCTCATCCCTGGAAATGTTCCAGGCCGGGTTGGACAGGACTTGGAGCAACCTGGGCTAGGGGAAGATGTCCTTGCCCATGGCAGGGGGTGGGATGAGATGATCTTCAAGGTTCCTTCCAACCCAGGGCATTCAGTGATTTTGTGAAGTGTTTAATGCACTTATTTGTCTGCTTCAATTGATTTTTTTTTTTTCCACACAGAGTGATACAGCTTGTCTTAGTCATTTCTCGTTCAACTTTTCTAGAGATTGATTAGAGGTAGTTTAAAAGCAATAATTTAAAATTAGATTTAAAAATCTTAAGACCCTGAGACGGTATCTGAACAAATTAAATACTTGTTCATCTGATAAACATAACTATTCTTCCCCATATCTTTTATGGTAAAATAATCAGATTTTTGAAAGGGGAAGATTATCCAATTTGAGTCTAAATGGAAATTAACAATCTCCATGTCTTGGTTTTTACCTCACAGATCAATGATAATTGCATTCTCCCTTACTTTTCCAAATCAGGGAATGCATAGCTTGCAATTCCTCAAAATTCTTGAGACTGAGTTGTCACAAACTGTTCTCTCTTTGTTCTCACCTCTTCAAGTCCTACATCTGCTGTTTTGTAGTAAATCGTTGCTGGTGTTTTGTTTACATTTTAGTAGGACAGTGGATTTCCAAACCCTGGGGTGTTCTTTTTGTTGTGTTTTTGTTTGGGTTTTATTCTTTTAAAATCCATGAGATTCAGCTCCAGTGCAGCTTCTCTTCTTCTGCCAAGAAGCAGGAGACACAACATTTCTGCGATATTCCATTCTTGTTCCTTTTTATTCCTGTGGAAAGTTAATTTCCTGAAATAAGGAAATTAATTTGGTGACAAAAACAGGGTTTATGGTCTAAATGTATGTGTAAAATCCTGTAGATGGTAGATTTAATGGTGTGTAGGGTTGGCAGGTGCTTGGAGAGGGAGGATACTTAATTGATGGCTGTGGAATCTAAGATTGATTCTTTCCGACTTAGGTCAAGTTTGCCAAATTAGGCTTGGTGTAGAAGCCAGCCCCCTTCTCTGTGATGTTGCAGCAGAGCAGATAACCAACAAGGGACTGTCCAAAGTGTAGCTTTGAAGCCGATGATGAACTGCTCAGTCTTTACTGAAGCTGTAGGGACAGTGACCTGTGGCTTTCCCATAGCAACGAAGGGCATTAAAAGGTGCATTTTGAAACTGCACACTTTGTGTTTGGAACCACTCACCAAAGTGAGTGCAGTCAGAAATGGCTTTGAGGGGTTTGATGCTGTTGATGTAAAGCTCTCCTGGATGTCACCTTCCACTTTTCACTCTTTCCCTGTGGTTTTACAGAGACTGGCGTCGAGGAGATCCAAGAGACGATGAGAGACCTTTCCGGCGCGGGGACGATCTGCCCCGGCGCGGGGACGATCTGCCCCGGCGCGGCCCTGCAGACGAGAAGGAGCGTCCTCCAGAATCAGCAGAGGACAGGCCACCTAGACGGGAAGGGGACGAGGACAGGCCTCCGAGGCGAGAGGGCGAAGAGGACAGGCCCCCCAGACGTGGCTTGGATGAGGACAGGCCGCCCCGGCGTGCTTTGGATGACGACAGAGGAAGCTGGCGAGCTGCAGATGATGACAGGGGTCCCAGACGCGGCCTGGACGATGACAGGCCCCCCAGACGTGCCCTGGATGATGACAGGCCCCCCAGACGTGCCCTGGATGACGACAGGCCCCCCCGGCGCGGGCTGGACGACGACAGAGGCAGCTGGCGCGCGGCGGATGACGAGCGGGGACCGCGGCGCGGGCTGGACGACGACCGGCCGCCGCGGCGGGCTCTGGACGAGGACAGGCCCCCCAGGCGCGGGCTGGATGATGACAGGGGCAGCTGGCGGGCTGCGGATGAGGACAGAGGGCCCCGGCGCGGGCTGGATGAGGACAGAGGGCCCCGGCGGGATGACGACAGGGGACCCTGGCGCAACGCGGACGATGACAGGCTCTCCAGAAGGGATGATGACAGGGGCCCGTGGCGTGGCGGTGAAGACTCAAGGCCGGGTCCTTGGAGACCGTTTGGTAAACCAGGTAAAAGATAGTAATGTAATAATCTTCCCTCCAAAGTGTGTGTTATCCTCACAGATAGTGGATGTAACTTATTTGATGCCAGAGATGGGAGAATCAGCTCTGAGAACATCTAGATTAATTTGGCTGACGTGGACGCTCCTCTACTTAGTATAATTAAATCTTTTAATTGAGTTGAATTAAAAAAAAAAAATTGCTTGTCTGGAAGATACGTGATGGTCACACACTTAACACTGGTCACTGCAAAACCAAAATGTACAAGTTGAATGCTCTGCTGGGAGCATTCTCATTAGATTAGCACACCCTGAACTCTTTCCCTACCCCTTCCATGTGTCTGAAATTAATCTCTTTCTAAAGGAGGATATTGATACCTCATTCAAGTGGGTCTGGTTTTGATAAGTCCTTTTGGTGTGTACAAAGATAATGTTTTTAACGTTAACCTTTTGTTTTTAACCCTTCCTGAAAGTCCTGCTTAGAGCAGAGCTTGGATTAGATGACCTTCTGAGGTCTCTTAAAATCTGAATTATCCTATTCTTGTTTTGTTTACTTCTATTCTTAAGCGTCATTGATTGTGTCTAGAGCTGTTTCTGATTCTTTTTAGAACTGTTGATGACATTTAAATGTTAAATATGATTTTGATTTCCTGGTCCTTTTCACTTAAGTATTGGCAGGCACCATGTCAACTTTCATAGTCACTTACTCTGTAATCCAAACCTTTAGAAAACTTACTATAAATATCAAAACTCGCACTCCAGTTTTTCCTATTTAAAGCCAAAGCAGGCTACATAATAAAGAACTCCCATTCATAAATAACTGAGCATTGCGGGGTGCACTGTGTTAAGTGGATGGTAACAAAAGTCACATTTCAAAGTAGTGCTTTAAAAAGCAGTAAGTTCTTTAAAAGCCTGCTTGCTTCAAATCTCCTCACTGGTGGATTTTCACAAAGGAATCTGCTGTTTGAGCTTGCACAGTGTTTTCTCTGTTTGACCTCCAATGTTCAAACTTCTTACCAACATCTTGAGTTGGATCTTCAGGAGTCAGAACTTGTAAAACCAGTTTCTGTGACAGAAGTAAAGGGTTCTTGTCTGCAAGAGAGATCACAGGTCACTCACAAACTCCTTTGGCTGTTTCTTTATACAGGAGGTTGGAGAGAACGAGAGAAGGCTCGTGAGGACAGCTGGGGCCCTCCCCGAGACTCCAGACCTTCAGGAGACCGTGAATGGGATCGAGACAAAGATCGGGATGAGAACGAGAAGGAGCGGGAATTTGACAGGGAGAGAGATTTTGATCGAGACGATCGTTTCCGGCGTCCCAGGTCTGACTTCTCTCTTTAAGGACTTCTAGAGTATTTCTCTGCTTAAAAAAAAGGGCCCTGATGATACAGAAGTAATGTGGAATTTCTGAGTAAAAGGCACAAGGGTTGGTTTTTGTGAAACTAAGCACTTCAGGGCAGCAAACGGATATAGGGGCATTTGGGGGTTTTTCTGGTTTGTTAATTTTGGGATGATATCTGTTTACAGGACGGATTCCAAAATGCTTTAAATGCCTTTAAATTTTTCATTTTAACCTATTATCAAGAGAATTCCATGTTAGGCTCCAGAAAAACAAAACCAATTTTGGAAGTACGTTAAATAGACACCCACTGGGTCTGTAAATATCCATGTTGTAATTTATTACAGCTCCTTTTCATAGCAAAGTTAAAAATTTTAACATTTTGTTTTATGTTTTGCATGGCCAAAGGGATGACGGTGGTTGGAGGAGAGGGCCAGCTGAGGAAACTTCCAGCTGGAGAGATTCAAGTCGTCGTGAGGAGTGGGACAGAGGTGGTCGTGACATGAGAGACCGACGCGGCGATGACAGGGAGCCGCCCCTCAGGAGAGGCCCGCCCCTCCGATCTGAGCGGGAAGAGCGTAGGTTCACCCCAGCGTCCCTAAAGCCCTGTGCCCACCTCAGAGCTGCCCTCTCCCTGGCACTGCTGGGAGGGGCTCACGTGGGAATAGGAGCAGGAAGAGTGTAGGTTCACTCCAGTGTCCCTAAAGCCCCGTGCCCACCTCAGAGCTGCCCTCTCCCTGGCACTGCTGGGAGGGGCTCACGTGGGAATAGGTTTTATTTTCAGCCTGTATTTAAACTGCCTTTCCATAAACAAAACAATAAAAAGCACCTTTGGGATGGTTGAGAATTCTTCAGGGAATCTTAACTATTTGTAGTTGTGTTCTTTTCCATCTTAGTAGCCTCTCACATCTACAGCAGGAGGTTAACATCTCCAGTATGCCCTTCTCATAGGAGTGTGATCTGGGTGTATGTAGTTCTTGTGTTTAGATTATCAAGACAGACGTCCCAGAAATTAATTTCTGGCCCTTTCCTTAAAACCATTAAAATGTGACAAATATTTCTGAATGAGGGTTTTACACTATTAATGGTATTAATTTTGATGATGGACTAGTATTAATTTTGTATATTTATTAATCCTTTGCTGTGTTCTAAAAATACAATAACAGCAAGTCCATTTAGCATGGAGGGACCACCAGATGTTCCAATTCTGGCATTCTTACCTTCAGATTCTCCTTTTGACTCTGCCCCAAATATGGGTGTTCCTGCACTTGGGAGCAGGCTGGAACAGAACATGGGATCAAACACAGGAGTGCTGCTGACAGAAAGGCAGAGTGTTCTCAGTGTGGAGATATTATTTTTTAATCTGTCAAGTTTTGGGATTTGACTTCTTGGCATCTACCACAGCTTTGTTCACACACATCTGGGCAGAACTCTTAGCATCCTTTTTGGTGGAAGTGAACAGTTTCTCATGCAGTAAAAGCTGGTGGATGCTGTTACCAGTGGAGTCATGTAATTCAGTACCATTTTACCTCTGATTCCAGTAGGCTGAAGAGCAATTTCCTGTCTTTCAGTAACAGTGAACACCTAAACATTTTTCACGGCTGTCTTTAAGTCAGGATTTTTCTGTTTTCAGGCTTCAGTCATTTCTAAGGAGACACTTAACTGATTTTAATTCTGCTAATATAAGAATATATTTTTACACCATAAACCCATGTACATCAGTAGAACATTCTTATTGCAGTTGCTGTGCTTAAAGATGACACTGGGCTTGCTCACCACAATCCCAAATCTGAGAAGAGGTTTGTGTAGCTCTGCTGTTATAAAATTAAAACACGTATTTGGCCGTTGTCATCGTATTCCCTGTGGGCAGGGCTGAGGATCACTGGATCCACTGCTGGGGTCGGGGCTGTTTGTTTGAACTCTGGCAGGCTGCTGCTGGAGCTCTGAGTTGTTTTTCTTTCTCCCCGCTCCGCAGCGAGCTCGTGGCGGCGCGCCGACGACAGGCGGGAAGAGCGCGGGGAGGAACGGGAAGCGGCGCGGAGATCGGGGCCTGCTCCTGCTGCTCCTCCAGCTGCTGCTCCCCCAGCAGCGTCCAAAGAGCGGGAAAGGGACGGGGAGAAGGAGAAAGGATCCTGGAAAACAGAGAAGGAGCGCGAGCCCGTCCGCCGCACTAAAAACGAGACAGACGAAGAAGGGTGGACCACTGTACGACGTTAAGTGGGAATCACAGAGTTTAACCGATGTTTTAGCTTTGATTTGATCGAATCCACAGATTATATTTGTGCTTATAAACATTCTGAATTGGAATTCTTTAACCGATGTTTTGAGGTAACATGAAAGCATGAATTACTTACTCATATAGATTGATCATGCACAAAACTCACAGCAGAAGGTTGGAAATTGAATGCCAGTTTTTGAAATTTCAAATGATGCTTATTTCATGGGTCATTTGTTGCTAAAATAAAAAGAAGCAAGCCCAACAGCTGTCTTCAGTACAGCTTCTCTCTCGCACCAAAACAGGCTGCCCTTTTTATTTTTAGTCTTTCTTAGTTTGGAATGGGGTATTATTGTCACAGGACTTGCATTTGAAAACGCCTCTGTTCACACAGTGGAATTATTGAAAAAGCAGAGCTAAAAGAATTTGCATAATTAGCCAAAAAGTAAAAAAGCTCTCTTTTGCATAGGTATCTTGGAGGGAAAGGCGGTTTCTGAGATACTTTTATCTATCTAAATTCAGTAAGTTGTTTAAATTTGAATTGAAAACAATAAACATTGTGAATTAGCTACACTGGGATATTTTCTGTAGATTTACTTAAATCCATAATGCCTCTGAGGCCACTTTGCAGTCATTGTTCCAGTAATGTACACACTGCTGCAGTGTACAAATCAAACTTGCAGCTTTTACAATTTCAGTGTTTTGGTAAGCATATGGCTATGTACTTTCTGTTGCCAATATCACAACTGCTTTTTCCATTACTGGATAATTCATGCCTTTCAAGGATTTATAAATATTGTCATATTTAAAATGTGTGGTTTTGGAGAAATTGTTCAATTTTCCCCCAATTCTTTGTCTTCAGGGTCAATTCTTTCCCTTTCCAAAAAAAGTGATTTGTAGTAGTGGCTGTGTTGACTTCAAAGCAAGGAACAGCAAGGAACAATTTGGTCACACTGAAGCCAACACAGAACTTGCTGCTGTGTGTTTCTTCAATGATAAATAAACAACTTAAGGAATTAGCTGCTGCAGTGTCTTGACTTTTTAGTGAGTCCTGCACCATGTGTTCCTGCAGAACAGCTGTTGAGCAGCCCTTTTCTGTTCACAGACCTGTTCTGTACCAGCTGAAGAAGGTGAGAACACCTGGGCTGGTTTCTCCCTGCAAAACCTGGGGTGTGAACAGAAGTTGTAATACTCCTCTTGGCATTTTCCTGCCCTCTTCTGGGTTATCCAGGGCCAGTAGTTTTCTTGGGGAAAACTTGCTCTCAGAGCCATCTTCTCAGGGCTTGATTTTTGTCTTTGGAACTGTCATGTCATTGCTGGTTGAGTCACAGGATTCCTTCAGAGGAGTAGTGTGTTCCGAGCATATAAAAATACTGTGGTTTTTGTTCTTTATTCAGTCACAGAAAGGATGGAGCTAGAGAACAGCAGCCATCCAGTAAAGGTGCTTTCTGGATCTGGAGCAGGGGCTGCTGCTGTTCTTCATCCTGCTGTCCTTGCTTTCTGTGTCACAGGCTCAGTGCTGTTATCAGGACCCAGAGCTCGCTTCACTGCTGGCTGGGAAATTCCTGTGTTACTTAGAACCATGTTTGGTTTTGAAGACCTCCAGGGCTGTGGGCTGCACAACTGTTCTGGGGAGCCTCTTCCAATGCTTGACTGGCTCCAGACTGAAAAATCAGTGTCACAGAATGGTTTGGGTTCAAGGAGGCCTCAACAGTCATCCAGTCCAGCCCTCAGCTGCAATGAGTTGGGGCATCTGTAACTGGAGCACATTGCTCAGAGGTGAATGTTGCCAGGGATGGGGCATCCACCCTTTCTCTGGGCAAGCTGTGCCAGTGTTTTACACCCTCATTGTTAAAAAGCCTCTGGTATCTAATCTGAATCAACCAGCCTTCAGTGGAAAACCATTTTCCTATCACAGCAAAATCTGCCAAAAACTCTGTCCCCATCCTTCTTACATGCCCCCTTCAAAGGCACAACTAGGGCTCTGTGGAACCTTCTGTTCTCCAGGCTGAAAAACCCCAGCTCCCAGGCTTCCTTACAGGAGAGGTGCTCCAGCTCTCTGGTCATTTTTGTGGCCCTCAAAAAAAAGTCTAAACCTCTCTCTTTTGGCTTCTGCCCTGTGTCTCTTTGCTCACTGTGTGTTACTATGGAAAGCTGGAATTTTCCAGACAGCTTCCTAGTAGGAAGTAGGTGGCTGCTGTGAGGTTTCCCCTAAAATCCTTCCTTTTTCCATGCTGAGCAAGCCCTGTCAAGCTTTCCTCAACCTCTCTTCCCAGGTGTGTGCTCCAGCCCTGAACACTGTGCTGGCCCTCTGCTGAACTCAGCTCAAATTTGGCCAAGCCTTTGTATGGGGGCAATACAAACTCCAAAGAGTGCACAGGAAAGATGAGGTGAGCTGAGGGGGTTATTTCCCTTCTACAGGCTGGGATCTAGGCCCAAACTGTGCAGTGTCCAGCTCAAACAGCCTGAGATCTGCTGCCTCACACTCACCTTTGCCCCTGCCAGGACCCAGGGGACTTTGAGCCCCCAGCCTGGGCTCCTTCCGTGGCTGGGCAGGCCCCTGCCCTGCTCTCTCTTGAATTCAGAGGCTCCTGTGCACCCCTCTGGGCAGCAGCCCTGTCCCAGCTGTGTGATCACTGCAGTGTCCCCCTGTGCAGCCTCCAGGGCCCAGAGGATGCTTCCAGCCCACGGGGCTGAGCCTGGACCTCCAGCCAGTTTTTCTGCCCCCTTTGTTATGTGGGCTGTGGCATCCTGAGCTGGGTGCAAGAAAGTTGTGTGAGACTGCTGAGAGCCTTGTTAAAGATGAGATGAAGAACATCCAGTGCTCCTTCCCTCGTCCACAAATATACTTTATTATAGAAGGCAGGTGAGCCAGGCATGGTTTACCCTCAGGAATTCCATTCTGGCTGTTCCCAGTCGTCTTCTGCATGTCCCCAAAAAGATGTTCTGATAGGATTTCCTCTGATTTTCCCAGGGACTGATGAGATACCATCTGGCCTGTGCTTTCTCAGATGGTCCTTTCAGCCTTTTATCAAAGACAGGCACAACATTTGCCTTTCTCCAGCCTTGTAATATGTGAATAGTGATTATACCTTCACTTACATAGTTTTAATTGTATCCACAAAAAGACATTTTCACACAGGGATGAGTGTGTCAGTCATTGAGTGTGTCAGTCATCCCCACAGCAGCTAAAGCTGTTTCCCAATCTGTGTTATTAATTTGCATTATTTGAGGCTGTGATAATGTTGTCAACAAGTGTTACATTCATTCTCAGGACTGGGCAGCTTGAGAAGAGGCTGGGGAGATGTGAGCTTTGCAGGCATGCCACTGTGTTTATTTCATTGCTTCACCTATTTAGACACAATACTGACTGATCAAAAACCTCTGCTGACCAAATCCAAAAGCTCAAACATCCATCTCTTGCCATCATTAAACACGAGCACAAAATTTGGTTACCTGGAAATGTTGATGAAGCCAAATGAGTTTGGTGTCAATCTTTGCCTTGTTTGAGTCACGTTCCATGGAACAGCTAAAATTGCCAGTGAACCTTAGAAGAATACAAACTGTCACAGGCTGTACTCAGAAGGCAGAACTTAAGGTTGCTGCTGTTTGAATGGATGCAAATGTTGGTGGATTAAAATAAATGTCCAGCAAGGCAGTGTCAGGGATGAAAAGTGCTGTTTCCTTCCTGCTCCAGAAGCAGTCCAGGCACTGACCCAGCCCATGACTGGGTCATTAGGGTCCTCACAGAAGGAGGGCATAATTTGCATTATATTTAAGCTTTCTCTAGAGTGCTTAACCTATAAAAACTAATTATTTTTTTTTTTTACAAAATCCACATTTATGAGAACTGGCAGAGTGCAGTGGTGTTACTCCTGCCTGGGCACAGCCACAACAGCAGCCCAGGACATGTGGTGACTTTGGTGACCTCAGTGAGGGCAAGAGGAGGGCCAGGAGGATGCTGGAGTGGGCTGGTGGGCAGCCAGGAGGCATCTCAGACAGCAAGAGAAGGTTAGTCTTGCTGTAAATGAAACATTTTGTTGTTTTACTGTCCTTGGGCTGCTGTCATTGGCAGCAAGTGCTGCATGTAAGCAAGTTCTCCTGTGGCTAAAGGTACTGCTGAGTGGTGTCAGCCTACAGAGGGATGGCATTGGGTCAGTGAAGTGCCAGATCCAAAACTGACCTGTTACTCAGGCACCAGTGCCCATCCTGTGGTTTACTGCAGCTTTGCAAGAAGTAGGCACTCAAGTGGTGTAACAAAAACACCCAATTCTTGCTTTGGCAAGGCCAGCTGGAGCTGAAATACTCTACACTTTGTCTGCTCCTCCTCTTAAATAAAATTAATGCATTTTATTACAGTAGGATGGAGATTCTAAGAACAATTCCACTGCATTTTGCTAATCAAAACCTCCCTTGCTGAACTTTTAGCTCTGTTAACCCTTTCTCTCTTGGGCAGGAGGCTTTGCTAAATCTTGTTCCATTTTTAGTGTATCGCTTGTTTTGTCTAGACAACAGGCATTTTAGAATTACATCTTCCTCCCCATGCAACTCATCTCCAGTAAAAATTAATATA
Organism: Cettia cetti; assembly: GCA_013401135.1. Taxonomy (NCBI): domain Eukaryota; kingdom Metazoa; phylum Chordata; class Aves; order Passeriformes; family Sylviidae; genus Cettia; species Cettia cetti. The sequence continues at coordinate 32,427 of VZUI01049448.1, forward strand.
TCTGGTGGATCAAACTGGCACTGTAAAAAAAATACAAAAGATATTTTATAGCTATTGGTGTTTGGTCCTATGGCATCTACCTGAGGCACTGGTGAGCAGACTGACAGGAACCTGCCCAAACAGAATTTCCACTAAAGATGGGCACAGACTTACCTGACTTCAGCTGAATGAAGTCATCTATACATCTGAAAGTAGTTTCTAATTAGAAGTAGCTTGTTTCTTGCCAAAAGTAGTGCCAGCTGAGGATGATTATCCAATATAGTGTTCACTCCTCTTGCCAGACTATCACTATAGAAAAGATTCTGTGACTTAAGTGCACAGGTTTAAACTGGTGCCCATAATATTTTGATTTGCAGATGCCCAAAGAGTGAAAATCTCATTATTCATACACCTCTTCTGTGGAGCATAATACAGCTCCAACCTGAGCTGCTTTCAGATTAAGCTCTTTGCTGTTCCTAGAATTTAAATTACTAAAGCAAACAGTTTCCTGTATTTAAGGAATCAAAGTAGCAACACAAACACTGTCTATTGTAATAACCTTCTCAGAATGACCAAGAACAAGGATGTTTCTGCTCACTCAGTGCCACAAGGAGTGTGCTGGTGCGCCAGAAATCACAGGAGCTTTCTTAAAAAAATACCCAACAAAAAAATCCTTTAAGGTTTAGATTTTGTTGGACTCACACTTGTAAATTTTTAAAGGGCAAATTGTCCTGTTGGATGATTACATAAGGTAACTGAAGAGCCTTGCTGTCAGGCTGTCTTTTGCTGAATCCTGTCATCTTTCTGCAGCAGTCTGAGGTTTGTTGTTGTTTTTTATTTTTTACCTCCCCCACCCCCAACTGGTCTTGAAGCTGTTCCTCTTCCACTTTACCTGTTAAGCCTTTGATGAGATGCCTAATGCTGGGAAGCAGCGAGGACAGGCAGAGCAAGGCTGCAGGTGCTGGAGAACAGAGCCAGGAGCAACAGGCCGTGGACACAGGCTTTCCTCTTGCACAGGCTCTGCAGAAGGCCAGGGCCAGCCCAGACACAGGGGCTGCTGTCATCCTCAGGGATTTCCAGGCGTTGCTATAGGGCTGGCACTGCACAGCAGCTTTATGTAAAGACCTGAGAGGTGGGGCAGGGACAGGCAAACACCTCCAATGCAGCCCGGCCAGTTAACCCTCAGAAAACACCCGAGACAGATTTTCTTTGATCTTTCTTGCTTTTGTGTCCAGTAACAGTTAACTGCATTAAAATGTGTATAAGGATCTTCAAACTTCCCACAAGGAGGTAACAAAAATACAGAAGAAAACTCTTCCCACAGCATCACGCTTGTGGTGGACACAGATTAAACCTATGTGCACCAGGAATCACAAAACCAAACACATCTAACTTGAACAGCTTAGGAGAGCCTGTGGTGCACTCCCCATAGAGCAAGAGACAAAATGCCATGTATTTAGCACAAGGAGAGGGAGGCTGGCACAAGGTAGCTGCAGCCACTGAGTATTACTTAATGCAAGCCCCACTGCATTTGATAATTAGACCTGACACCATCTTTGGAGCCATCTGATGGGGATTTAAGGGAACACTTCCACACAAAATCACTTTCTCCCTCCTAATTGCTGTGGCTGGGAGTCAACAGCAGTGATGAATAATGAACCCTGGGTCGTCATCCCCAGCCCATCCCACACATGTTTTGACTGCATTCTTGACTGTCTGCCCTCCTGACCCCATCTGCCACCCTGCTGAGCAGCTTTTCAAAAGGAAACCACACCAGCGTGGATTACTCCTCACTTTCCTAGTTCCCTTTTTCTGTCAGGACCCATCTCCTTTCTCATCTTCCTGGTGGTGTCCCAACAGTTCCCCCACAAGGCTCCCTTTCCTTCACCCCCCTGCTCCTGTCAGGGCAACCCCTGTGGACCGAGCACCCCTCCACATCCCAGGTGTTGCTAAAGCCACACAGCAGGGTCACCTTCTCCTGAAAACTCCAGCACCCTTCTTTCTGCTCCAGAGTACTCTTAAACACCAAACTTCTGCTGCTCCTTGTCCTACCTCCGGGTAACAAAAAAAGAAAAAAAAAAACCTCCCACAAAAACAAACAAACAAAAAACCAACAAACCCCAAACCCAAAACAAACAAACCAAAGGAACTTCTTTTCTCTTGGGGATTAGAAGTGATACAGCCCGGACTGATATTCAACACCAAAGAACTGCCATCACCCAGAGTGGTGCAGGACTTCAGCCTAATTCTTATGCTTTGTACAGTCTGTGTGGTGTTAAGGATATTTGTTATCCACATGGGTAGATCTCTTTTACTTGCAGAGTGTTAAAGCCACATTCTCTGAACTCGTGAAAATAAACAACCTCCCTTTCTTCCATTCTCCTACGGTCACAGCTTTCTGCTTTGTCCAGGTCTCTTTCCATCAGGCTTCCCCCATTCTCCACCACAAACACAGCTGCATCAAAGCTTGCTCGATTGCCATTCTTACCACCTTTCTGTCAGCAGAAAGGGGCTCGGCTTGCACTCTGGCCCCGTTTTCAAACGGGCACTCGGATGTTTTCTCCTCTCAGACCTTCCCTACAGCTGAGTATTCGACAGGGGACCGGCGAGACCAGGGCCATGGGTGTCCCCGAGAGGGACGGTCACCGCTGGGATGCTGCGATTTCGGGAAGCAGCTGTTAATCACCGAGGGCAGCTTCGGCCGCGATCCGCTCACCGGTTTTAAAACCGGCAAAGGAAGTCGCTCGGATGTTTGCTTTAAGAGCTGAAAGGCGGAGTGTTGTACCCTAATTAAACACCCTGCTATTAACTGGCAACGAAGAGCAGCTCGATGCGCCGGCGGCACGGAGCGCTCGGGACGGGCCCGGCGGGCGGCAGAAGGCACCGGGGACCCCCGCCACCTCCCCGGCCGTGGGTTAAACCCCGGGACCCCCCCCCGCGCACTCCCACCCAGTCACATCTCGCCGTCTCCGTAAAAATCACATATAGATATATTTTTTCTTACAATAAACAAACACAGCGCATCTCCGCCTCGCAGTCCCCGGGCCCGGCGCCGGGCTCCGCGCGTTCCAGCGCGCAGCGGCCGCCCCGGGGCCGGGGCAGCGTCAGCGTGGGGGGCAGCGGGGCGAGGCGCGGGGGTCCCGGCCGCTAGCGGCCCTTCCTGCCCAGGGCGGTCCGGGCGTGCCGGAGCTGCCGGGCCGCCGGCACTTTGGAGAGGGGGCAGTACTTGATGGTGTGGGCATTGTCGCCGCTGGCGCCGCAGAGGGGGCAGGTGTAGCGCCGCAGCACCGGGCACAGGACGCGGCCGTCGGGTCCTTTGAGGATGTGCGTGGTGTAGAGGGCCACCGCCTCCTTGTTGTTCCGGCAGAAGACGCAGACCTGCAGCTCGGGCTTGAGCAGGCGGGAGGCGGCCCGCGGGTGCGCCGGCAGCCGCCCCGCCACCACCACGCCGCCCCAGGCGTGGGCAGAGCCCTCCCGGCCCGGGTGCTCCCCCGAGCAGTCGAACACCACGGCGGCGGGGCCGCCGCGCCCGGGAAAGGGGCTGAAGTCGGCGAAGCGCTCCTCTAGCAGCCCCTCGCCGTGGTGGTGGTGATGGTGATGCCCGCACAGGTCCAGGTCGTGCAAGTCCAGCGCGCTCTCGAAGTACGGCCCCGCCGCCTCTTCCTCCTCCTCCTCCTCTTCCTCCTCCTCCTCGGCCGGCGGCACGGCGGCCGCTACCACCACCGAGGGGGGCTCGGCGCCGAAGCCCTTGCCCGGCCGCACGGCCTTGGTGATGAGCGTGGCCAGCCCCAGGTAGTCATTCCAGGAGTTGAAGACGTTCCCGCAGGCGCTGTGGCTCCGGCCGCCGTAGCGGGCGCCCGGCAGGCACTCCACGGGCGGGAGGTGCCGGTGCTGGTCCAGCTTGGTGCCCGGGAATGCCTCCATGGGAGCGGCCCTCCCTCGGGCGCGGTGCGGGGCAGCACCGAGCGCTCCGAGGCCGCTCCCGCCGCCCGCTCCCGCCGCCTCTGCCGGCGCGCGGCCCCGCGGAGCGCCTCAAGTAGGGGGCGGGGGCGCGGCCGCCGCGCTCCCATTGGCTGTCGGCCAGAGTCCCCTACGCTCATTGGCTGAGCCGCGGCGGGGGTGTGGCTCGGCCGCGGCCGGGGCGCGCTCCGCTCCCGCAGGTGCGGCGGGTCCGGGACCAGGATTCGGGACCGGGATTCGGGACCGGGATTCGGGACCGGGATTCGGGACTGGGACCGGGATTCGGGTCCGGGACCGGGATTCGGGACTGGGACCGGGATTCGGGACTGGGACCGGGATTCGGGACCGGGACCGGGACTCGGACTGAGATCTGCATCGGCACCACGACCGGGATCGGGACTAGGACCGGGATTAGGATCAGGAGTGGGACCGTGATCGAGACTGGGACCGGGATGGGGACCGAGATCGGAATCTGGGCTGGGACTGGGAGCGGAATCAGGACCAGGAGCGGGGCCAGAATCGGGATCTGGACCAGGACCGGGATCGGGACCGAGATCGGGAGCGGAGCCGCAGGATGCTCCGGGAGCAGCCCGTGTGAGCCGAACCTGTCAGGGCACAGGCCCGGCGGGTAGGAGCGGAGCCGCTCCGAGCGTCCCGGCACGGGCAGGGAGGAGTCTCCACCAAGTTTAGCGCTGTACGAGTAGGAAAAGGCTCCAACGAGCCTGGTGAGCTCATGGAGGGCAGCAGGTGCCTCGCGTTGGTGCTAATAAGTTGTATGGGACAGAGGTGATGTCTTCTTTGCACCCCTGTTAGAAGTGGATTTTAATTAATTAAATTAAAGAAGGTTTGGCTGGGGCCTCAGGTGAGGTAGTGCCCTCACTGGAGTGCTGCTCAGGTGTGGAGAACCAGTCTGGAATATTCAACCCTAGAAAGGGACGGGCCTGACGTACGCTGTGCCCGTGAGTGCTCTGTGTGCAGTGAGTGGGTGCAGAGGCACCCGGGCAGCGGGACAGGCAGCAGTGTCCCACAGCACCCACCTGTTGGGCCTGGTGAGCCCAGGTTTTGGTGGCCCAGCCCTCACCCCTCTGCTGAGTCCTTGCAGTGCAGCTGCAGCACAAGGGATGTGATGGGGAGAGTCCCCTTTGCTCCCTGATGGTTCCTCTCCAGCCAGGCCACCCAGAAAACAGATTGTCCTTTGGGAAGCGTCGGGTGTGCTTTTCCATTTGGGCAAGAGGAGTTGACAATGCAAAGATCCTGTTAATTTCCAGCCCCCGGTGAGAGCTGCTGGGCTGAGCAGGGTGGGTGGAGTTTTGTCAGAAGTAAATCTGTCTCCCCTGTGCACGGCCCTGATTTGTCAGTCTAACAGATGCTCCTCTGGCAGGTAAAGCAGCTTCTCAGTGTGTTTTGTTTGCATCTGAAATCGGCAGGTTTCATAAGCTCAGGTGTCAGGAATCCCTCCCCAGGGCTGAGGCTGGATCTGCCTCTCCAGCCCCATGAAGTGCCTGGGAAATGGGTGTATCAAGGACCAGGGAACAGCAGGGATGGCTGCAGGGAGCAGAGCTGACTGGAAGCAGTGTTTCAGAGCATGAACCCTCTGGTTGGAAAATGGGACTCATTTCAGTACTGAAAACATTTGCAAAGGGAATCCTGTTGCAGACCATGCTTGTGTGGGACACGGTTCTGCACTGGGTGACCACATTTCACAGTTGTGGGGCGTGAGGCTCAGCCCAGAGATGAGCTCTGGGATGCAGTTATGTGGCAGACCTTTGCCCTCCCAAGGGAGTGTTTCAGGGCCTGATTTGCACTGGAGCCAGCAGGGAATGGCAGAGGTAACAGATGGGTGGCAGGGCACAGGGTGATCAGTCAGGGTGGCTGAGCATCACTTCCTGGAGCAATAGTTGTATCTCATCTTCTGTAGACATTTTAAGAAGCAGAGTGAATAATTTCATATCACTGTTGTAGCAGTGTATGGAGCTACAGGCAGAGATGAAAATGCCCCTGTTCCCCTCACTGCCAATGCAGGGAGTGATGAAGAACCTGAAGCAGCACAAAAAAAATATCTTCACTGGGAAAATATTGTGAGGGGCAGACACCTGTCACCAGAACTGCAGTAACAGCATCCTCTATTTGACCAACAGCTCAGCAGAGCTCACAAGCCTTGGCAACCCAAGTGTTTGAGGTATGTTGAGTTATTTCATTGCTTTCTTTGTCCAGGCTTTTCCCCATGGACCTGCATGTTCCAGGTGTTGAGCAAATACTCAACAGCTCTACTCAGGTCCTTGCAGAGCTGTCAGGCATTGTCAGACTTGCACCAGCCTCACGCCAGCTGATTGGGGTCACCCAGTCACAGTGCCAGTGCAAGAGCAGGGAATCCCACTGTTGACACTGGAATGAATCAATGCCTTGGTAAAACTCTTCATCAGCTTCAAGCAGTAAACAAAATATATGGTCAAGAAGAGCCAATGGCCAAGTAGCTGCTTCTAGGAAGGATTGGTGTTTTGATGTGCTTTGAAATGTTCCTCATTTGAAACACGGAGAACTGCATAAAAAGCTTTGTCCTCAACTAGAAGTTGGGATTATTTCTGACTGTGCCAAACTACCCTTTAGGCAATCCTTGTCAGAACTTGGGCAGTGTAAGGCCCAGCTGTCTTGGTGGTGTCTCATGTGAGTTCTTGTGGCACAGCAACCCTGGCAAACTCTCATCTGGAGCAGAAGCAACAAATATAGCTGTTGGCACGTGAATTCAACACCATGGGCCAAACTGCCCAGCCAAGGGAAAAGTTTTCTGCTCCCTCAGAGCAGTGAGAAACCGTGTCAGAAATTCGAGCTGATCTGAGCACAGGAAGCCATCAGATCAGCTGGGGTCTGAGAAGTCTGCTTGGGGGGCTGGTGTGGGAGCTCCCACTGGCCACAGGAATTTGTAAAGTCCAAGGCTGCTCCTGGGATGCCCACAAACACACATATATGTATGAAATCTGTGGCTCTACCAACTGCAGGTGAGGGAGGCCTTTGTTTGGGGTTGGGGGAAAGATTTCTTTCTTCGTATTAAAGCAAAAAATGATCTAACAAGTGACTTAACAAGAGTGATAGAAGGATTTAAGCACAGAGGGGTTTGAGTTCATGCAGGACAGCTGTCAAGTTTAGAGAGGAGATTAGCAGTTCATTTGAGAGATACATTAGGAAAGGCTTACTCTGGGGGCCTGTGAGCTCCCCTGAGGCTGGGGAGGATTTACTGTCTGTAAGTGTTGATGTATTGTGCTTGTTATGAAGCTTGCCATCCCAGCAGCTTTGATATGTTCCAGCTTTTCTTTAAAGCCCCTGTGGATTTTAAAGTGGCTTTTGTTTAACGTGGAAGATGTTGACAAGCTCCCCCAGGAGGCTGGCAAGTTCTCGGAAGGGTCTTTTAAAATATTACCTTCACCACCACTTCTAGAAGACTTTTTTCCCCCCTCTGGAATATCAAGGAGTGGTTTGCTTCTGACAGCACTAAAAATACATGGGGTGTCTGCTGACACAGGGAAGATATGCTCTGTGCTGCTTGCACTCCCAGCCCAGTGTTCAGGAATCCTATCTAAAGCTTTTGGCTTAACAGATGATGCTTGTGTTTGGAAAGCTGAAGTTTATAGCACAGAGCAATCCTGTTCAGAAGATTGGAAGCAGCTGGTGGGACTGACCTGGGTGGGTTAGGTTTCAGTGGAGGATACAAACACAAGTCATGAAGCAGAGCTTCAGCCTGGGGTCTGCTCAGAGGCCCCAGCATGGATGTTTGATGTGCCTGTGGGAGAAGAACTTTCTCTGGTGTTTCCCTTCTCAAAAGGGAGGTGTTGTATTTTATCTTCTTATTTTGCCAGGGTCAGGATTAAATGCTTGAGATAGTGTTTCATGTTCTGACTCAGATGTTTGTTAATTCTTATCTATGTTACAGTCTCACAAACTGTGAGTTCTACAGCACTTCCAGCTAACAAAGTAAAAATGGAGCCATATCTCTCTCTACAAGGCCTTCTAAGGATAAACTGTCCAATTAAGAAATGACACCTAAATTACTTTTACTTTTAACCCAATAATCAACCACCCATGGTCCACAATGAGACTTTTCTACCCAATTACAAAATACCACCTAAACCATGAAGAAGAAGGTGATAAAGAAGGACTGGCTTCCACCCTGAAACTTCCATCTTGGTTTATATACATATTACTATATTCTAAAACCTTAAACTCTAAGTTTTCCACCCTGTGATATTACGCACTTCTATCCAAAGTATACACCCATAATCCCAGTGCTATCAGTCAATTTTGGAAGCCCTTTCCAAGGCCTCAGGTCGAATGCAGGGTTTGCTTGGGGGTCAGTGCCTGTCAGCACAGAAAGTCCAAAATTCTCAGTGACCTCTCCCACTCTTTCCACCCCTCTCTGTGGGCGGGGTGCACGAGGGCTTGTGCTGGTGGGGGGCTCTGGGGAGGAAGCTCTGCTCCTTGTCAGTGGTGTGAGGAAGGTGGGGGATCCCGGGCATGGTGTCTCCCAGACTCCAGGAAAAGGAGGGCCTGAGCTGGCATGATGGTGTTGGTAAGAAGGATAAAGAAATCATCCTTGCCCCTTTTAACTGGCAAAGAACTCCCTGGGATGGGGGATTAGGGATGTAAAAGCCAGCCACAAAACATGACTGTGGTTTTGGGAGTCTTTCTTTGGAGCTGTGCTTTTGCTTTTGTTGTGTGGAAGCAGCTGATGCTTCAAGGAGGTGGAAATGTGACTGCAGAGGAGGCAGTGGTGGTTTCACCTCCTCCTGATCTGTGCTGAGCCCAGGGGGCTATTTCAGCATAACCAAACACATCAGGTGTTTCTTTAACAGAGTACCAAACTTCTGCAGGGTGTAGAGCACAACTTTCACTGCACTGGGGGCAGGAGTGACTGTCCAAATCTCTCATTTAGAGTAACATGGCAGTCCTCAGGTAACTGCAGCAAAAGTTTGCCCAGGCAAGCAGAGCTGGTGGAGAACATGCTGCATTTTTAGCTGTCTCTCAGTTTGATTCTGCCACTGGCAGTGCAGAACAGCACACAGCATCAGCCAGCTCTGTAAGAACTGCTGCTCCACCTCATAGCATGGAAACAAATGGCAAGAGCTGAGAGCAGAAAATAGAAGGTGCTTCCAAGAATGCATCATTGTCATCAAGTGAGCAGCGTGCTCATCACAGCAGAAAGTTATATGGGCAACCTAAACATGTCTCTGCTGGACTGTGAGTGCTTGAATTTCCAGCAAGATGCCATCATTTCCCCTGTTTTGTTTAATCTCTAGCAAAGGCACCTTGCACCCAGAGCAATTGAAGCTGAGCATTCAGCAGAGCCCAGACTGCCACGTGAGCACCAGCCTGGCTGTGGCTGCAGCACTAGGAGTGTTCAGGGGGGTGTGGGGGCTGCAGGGCACAGCTGAGCCCTCTCCAGGCCTGACAGCAAAGAGGAGGAGAAGAGACTTCATGCTCTGGGGGCTGAGAGTGCAGAGAGAAGAGAAGAGAAACTGAATTTCCTCTCCCTCCAAAAAAGTTTGTCAGCTGAAGGAGACAAAGTGCTTCCTGGATAGAGACTTTTAAAAATCTTCAGAGCACTGCTGAAAGTGTTGGAAATAGAAACTGAAAAAAAAAAGAAAAAAAGAAAAAAAATCCATTACAAGTCTATTTTTACAATCAAAAATGTATCTAATCTAATTATCGTGGCTGATAAACTATCAACTCTTCCATCATCTCTTGCAAATGCATGGAATTTAAAGGAGAATGCAAAGGTCATAGACAACCAGCCAGAGTTTTGACTTGCCCATCCAAACTACTGCAGAACATAAATGAAGCCAAGAGGCAAATTCTTATCAGCAGAACCATATTTGTCCTGAGGATATAATGACTTGTGGAGAGGGATGTCAAAGTGGCATAGCAATTCATATATACTGTTTATGAGAAAATCACTTGGTCTTTATGAAAACTGAAAGGTAGGTTTGGTTTCTTTTTTTTTTTTTTGTTGAAGAACAGTTTGTGTTTATGCATTTTATTAATATATCAGGGAAATGTAATAAATGCTATAAGCACTTCAGTTCCTAAATGTCAAATGTGATTTCCCTTTACAGTAAATCAGACTCATGTTGAAATGGAGAACCAGGTTCTTCTGCAAAGATCCTGTAAGCCTGAAATGGCACAGGAAGTGTGTTAATTTTACAATTTTGTATGAATTAAGTCAGGTTTATATTACTGAACTTTATTATTACTGAATATCTCTGTATCCCCCTGGGAGTGTCCAAGGTCAGGCTGCGTGAGGCTCTGAGCAGCCTGGGCTAGTGCAAGGTGTCCCTGCCTGTGGCAAGAGGCTTGGAATGAGATTCAAAGTCCCTTCCAAACCAAACCTTCTGTGACCTCCAACTCAAGTATTTGGGGAGCAGGAGCTCTCTGATCTGAGCTTCAGCCACTGGCCTGCGCCTGCTGACAGCACCCTCTGCATTTGGAAATGCTGAGGTTAAAATCCCAGCCTGCTGGACTCCTCTGCAGCCAGGGGTTCATCTTTGGAGCTTATTGAGGCTGGCAGGTTGTTATCCTGGGCCTCTGTCAGAGTCTGCCCCAGCAGCTGTGTCAGGTTTGTGCCTCTTGGGGGAATTTTGGAGGTTTCACACATCGAATTTTGGAATGTCAGTTGGCTTCACCTGCAGGTAATGTTGTTTCACACTTTCCTTTAACTCCAGGGTAATACTAAATGGAACCTCAGTCCAGCAAACATTAAGTGTGTGCTTATCATGGCAGGCCTTGCCACAGTACCTGCAGTCTTTCTAAAAGTTAGCAGGTTTTGTTAGATTTCAGGAGACCACAGAGCTCTTAAGGCACAGAAAGACGTCCTGGTGACTCACAGTGCAGATTAAACTCCTGCTTAATATCTGTGATCAAAGTCCTCCTTACTTAAAGGAGGTGGCCAAGAGTTTGTGTACTGATTTCATCTCCTGCTGCCCCTGCTTTCTTGTCTCCTGTGCAGGGTCATGGAAGTGGAAGGCCAAGTCAATCCATTTGGGAAAGATCAGAGGTTTTCTGTTTTGGACAAGTCTCTGGGTTTGAAAAGAGTATTTCAAATAAAATTTTGGCTAGACACTCTACATTCCTTTATGTATTCCTCCTCTCCAAAAATCACTGCTCCAGGATACCCTTGAGAGAGCTCAATGCTTGCATGAAGATTTATTGCTTTTAGTTTCTGAATCAGTTCTGAACTGAATAAGCAAATGCAAGTGCATATTTCTAATAGCAACAAGAATTCCTGCAGAACTTCTGAGGTCTGTCTGGCTGATTAAATCCAGCAAAGGCTCCTGCTAAGTTCCTTGGCAGAGCCAGCCAAATTCAAGGACTTTAAGACAATCACAAATTCAGTTCTAAAGATTTTATTGTGTGAAATTTTACCAAGCAGAAGAGATATATATGTATTAGTTGCAATGAGCCATATAAACGTCATGCACACATGCAAGACAATTGATAAGTTCCTGATATAGTAATTTCACATGGTGAGGATAATAGCATTTTTCTGACAATTTGATTAAATTTGTAAAATTTCCTGGTGAAAAACAGTCATTGTATTTTCTGTCAAGCTGGTAAGCACAATTTAGCCAAAAGAGAAAAGCATTCCAAAAAATCAGGCTTGCACTTGGAAATTGCTTGTGAAAATTCACACTCATTTTCTGTTGTGTTATTTAGTAAAAAGAGTAATCAGAGGGTTCTTCATTTTCCTGCCTAATTGGTGGTGCTGCTTTCTTAATCTGAAGTTGAAGTTGTCTCTATTGGGAAGAACAGTGATGTCCAAGGAAATAAACTGAAGAATACAGAAGTCATTAAAACACCAAGAAATCATATTGAATCAGTCTGAACATTTTACATTTCTGATATATTCTGGTATCTGTTGTCTTCTCTGAAGTCACAGCTTGGATACCCAGGGACACCACTGAGACTGGGTGCTCCCAGGGTGTGCCAGTGGATTGTAACTTTGGCATTTCACATCCTCGAGGAGCCTGTGTTAAGTTTCTAAATTCTTGCACTTCTGTTTTCTCACAAATCCCATTCAGAGCCTGACTTGAGAGCATGACTTCATTTGTGTTTCCAATAGGAACTATTTTGCTCAAACCTTTGGGTGCTTTTGAATTACTTTTTTTTTTTTTCTTCCTGAAGGGCTAACCCACTAATTATACATGAAAATTGTACCTCAAAGATCCATCTTAATAATATAATTGTAGCAGCGAAGCAACTGGTGTGATTATGTGCATCATTGCACTTTTCAGCCATTAACCAGCTTTTCTTGGTTAATGAAGTTAGTAAAACCTAGAATGTGCTTTGCTGGAATATATCCAGTGCAATCTCATTATCACCTACAAGCCTCTATAATTGGGGCGATAATGTGCAAAACATTATATGGCTGATAAGTGCAATGGGATTAAAAGAGGGCCAAGTCCTGCTCTCAGGCACACGTGACAGAGCTTGGGGTTTTTGGTGTGTGTTTGTGGAAGGCCTGCAGCCCCACGTGGTGCTTGGAGCAGGAGGAGGGCTTGGAAGGACCTTCCACTTGGAAGGAGTCCAGCAGCAAAAACTGATGAGAGCTGTGGCCTCTCAGGAAAGGGAGGAAGAATTGGTCAGGAGGAGACTTGAGTGAGGCATGAGAATGGTCTTGAATGCCTTCTAAAGAGGGAGGATCTGTTCTCTGTGATCCTGCTGGATGGGACACAGAGGAGTGGGTTTACAGCACAGCGGGGGCTTTGGATGTTAGGGAAATGTGGGTCTGATTTTCTGGGCTTGTAAATTTTCAGCCTGATTAGTGGCTGATTCTTCTGTGAGAGAAAGACTCCTCTCAAGGACAGTGAAAAGTAAATAAGTCTTCTATCTTTCATAAACACTTCTAGGTTTCTCATAATAATTCTCTCACAGATGTTGTTTCTATTATCTAACCAATGAAGAGAAGTGTTGTCTTTTCTAACCAATTCTATGGTTCTTTAGCTCAGCATGTTATACAAAGGGCTGTGTGAAAAATAAAAGAGCCTTCTGAATTTTCTTCTACTTGGAGTCAAGCTCTTCCTTTCATGTCCAGCTGCAACAGGGAAATGCAGCCTGGATAACAGAGCACTGGTTGGAATTGCTTGGGCCAGGGAGTGTCAAAGGATTCTCTGCTCCTGGTGGGCACCAGGGGATGGGGGTGAGGACGTGCATGGTATTGCTGGCCCCTGGCTTCAGGCTCTGAGGAGGGAGCACCAGTGTCACTGCAGTGGTATTTTATGGCTCATGCAGGTGAGAGGCTTCTGGCAGAGAGATGAGTTGGTGCTTGCACAAACACAGAGCAGATCTGCCAGCAGGATCTGTGATCAGAATTATGCTCTCAGCTGTTACACACTTGGAATTACTGCCAGGACTGCTGTGGAAGGGAGAGAAGGCTACGAATGTGAGAAAAAGGGAAGCATTACTGTTTGCTCCTTTGGATAATACAGGCCACAAGGCTGGTTCTGTTTGTGCTTGTTCGAATTTTAACATGTCTTTTCAGGAAAAAAGCATTCAAATGTTATTAAAAAACCCTGTAATGAAGAGTCATCCTGTCTGCTTCAGCTCTGGCGTTGGTAATAAATTCATTATTTACACTGGTAAACATGTGCCTCATGTTTCCAGTCAGGACTTGCCTGTTTTCAGTGTCAAGGTTTTCCTGTGTTAATTGAGGACCCTGATCTCAATATTTAATTCTCCTTGTGTGCACTGATAGTCTTTAACCAAGTCATCTTTTAAACTCCTCTTTTCACAAGCTAAATAGATCAAGATCCTGCAGCTGTAAATGCTGTTTTTCCATCCTTCATTTTCCTTTTTGAACTCTCTGCAACTTGTCAGCTTCCTTTATGAATTGTGGGCCCTAAATTTAACATGGCCCTCCAGTGGGAATTGCACCAGTAATACCAGGAGCACAGGGAAATTTGCATTCTTTACTACAGTACAACCCTCAGATGTTGTGTACAACTGAAAGACGAGCATAAAAATAGGTCCAGACCAAGGTTCCTCTAGCTCAACATTTTGTTTCTGACACTAAACTGTAGTGGGTGGATTCTGAGGGGGCTATTTCCCTTCACAGCCTCCCCTTATTTTTTAGAAACAAAGATACAATCTGAAATTCCATGCAAAGCCTTTGGAATTCTTATGCCTTTGGTGTCCAAATGGCCTGCTGGGCCTGTAGCTTCCCAGCATTTGCATCATGGGCTGCCCTAGGAGTTAAACTGCAAACCAGAAGATTTGTGTCTTTGCTGAGAGTCTGGAAAAGGATATTTTTAAACTGCAGCAGGGCCCTGGGAAGGCAGGGCCCAGGGAAGGACAGCGTGTCCCTGCCCCTTGGGGACAGTGCTCAGCAGCATCCAGGGCTACCCTGATGGCTGTGCCAGGGTGGCACCCCAAAAAGGAGAGAGAGCAAACACTGGGCTCTGCCAGGCACTGCCAAAGCCCTGAGATCCAGCAGGTCCAGGGGAAGAACAATGCCATGTCCTCATCCTGGAGAGCCCTGCCTCCCCATCTGTAAGCTCTGCTGAGGAACCATCAGGATCCCAAACCTGTTTGAGCAGCTCTGACCCCCAGAACAAAGCCCTGCCTCCTCCACATTCCCCATGGAGCTGGGAAATTCCATCCTACCCCACTGGGGTGCCTGGGACTCCCTTGCCTCTCCCCAGCCAACTCCTTGGCAGTGACAAATCCTCTCCCTCAGTTGTAGCTCGGCCGTGCCGTGACATGTGCAGCTTTATTAGAAGATGATTTCATGTTTTCTTCCAGGAAGGATGATACATAGCTGAGAACAGATCACCATGGAGCTTCTTGGGAACCCCTGGGGGACGATTCCTTGTTTACAGTGGCTCTTGGAGCTTTGTCAGCTGGTTTCCAGGTTCTGCCCTGTGCACAGGGTCAGGCCTGTGCTGCTGTGGTTCCTCAGTGGCTGCAGCCTGTGAGGCTGGTGCAGCATTTTGTGACACTGTCAGGACAAGAGTTAACACATTCACCACCCTACAGGGAACAGGCACCAGGCCAGCTCACACAATGTGCTTGCTGTGGACACAGAGTCACAGAAAGCTTTGGGTTGGAAGGGTTCTTATGGCTCATTCCATTCCACCCAGCCATGGGCAGGGACGCCTCCCACTACCCCAGGTTGCTCCAAGCCCTGTCCAACCTGGCCTTGGACACTTCAAGTCGAGGCACAGTTGTCTTACCACAGCCCTTGGGCTGCAGGAGAAATGAACAAGTGGGTA
The DNA here is from genome assembly GCA_013401135.1 of Cettia cetti. Lineage (NCBI taxonomy): Eukaryota > Metazoa > Chordata > Aves > Passeriformes > Sylviidae > Cettia > Cettia cetti. Next base: position 47,621 of record VZUI01049448.1, read on the forward strand.
TTTTAGTCCATGCCAGTAGCAGACTAACTAAAGTAAGGTATAATTCAGTGTCATGGAATTTTGTTTATGAAACTTTCATGGAAAAAAACAAGGTTTCCAAAGACAGAGCCTGCTTTAGAGGGAGAAATGGATATGTTTGCATTTCAAAATGGCATGCAGATTGCCAAGGACATTCTTGCTAGTGGTGGACAAGAGTGGTGATGAGGAAATTTTACTGCTGGGGAAGGAGATCAGAGAAGGCACTGCTTTAAGGACCTGAAAGTTAGAGCAGAGGTGAGGACATGGAGAATGTAGAGATGAGGCACAGAGAAAAACTGATTTTGAAATATTGAAATCCCATTTTCTAATAGGCAGAACAATTCATGGTGTAGGCCACTTCAAAGATATAAAGGTACATGCATGAATGTAAATGCAGATTTCCCATATGTCCCTGGATCCTGATCCTTTAAAAAGACAGGCTCATCATATCCTATTCCACTGAAATTAGTGAGACTTCTACTAGTTTTCTCCTTATTTATTAATTTTTAATAATGATTTTACTGAGATAATTGAGACACAAAGAACCATAGTGACAACATATTCCACTTCTGTTACTCAGGAAAAAAAAAAAGTAGCTGACAAAAGCAAAAATATCTATTCATAACTATGTTCAATTGTGAGAAGATTCCTCTATCATTCAAGTTTCTGGAGGGTTTGTCTTTGGTTTCCTCAGCAGTTTTGTCCTGGTACCAAATTATTATAACTTTCTGGATGAATATGAGTGGTTTTCCCTTTTGAAGTAAATAGAATACAAATAAACACCATCATGTCCTAAACTAATGGACAACTTTTCTCTAAGTTTAACACTCAGATGTTATAAAAATTGAAAGTGCATGCTATTGAAAAGCAACTGATTTTGGAACTGATTTTATATAAGGTTAAAAAATCGCAATGATAATAAAAAATGAACACTGCTGTGATTTGGTTGGATTTTTCTCTAAATAATGATGCTCCTGAGAGCCTAGATATGTATTAACTTGTGTCCTTTGAAAAGCGTACTTGTAAGCTTTTACTGAAATGGAAGTGTTTCAAATACATGGAATTCATCAGTATTTGAGCAACTTTTAAAACCATAAGGTTTTAAAACCTTATGGTTAGTTCAAAATGCTTCTTAGTGCTGTTTCAGCAACTGTAACCATCAGAGCTATAAAGCTCAAGTGTCTAGGCCTTGTTGTAATAAAACATCTAAACTCTCTCATTTTACCATTTCTGATTTCTTTTTCCTAGAAATCGTGAGAATTTTTAAAAACGTCACTGTTTTATTTTGACACGTGCCAGGTTTCACCCGTCTCTAGATGTGCTTTGCTGCTGCTCATGAAAATCTCACAACATAAATTCTTCCACACAGGACCCAGATGGTTTCATTTAAAGTTGTTTTGGTCGTGGCCATGGCTGTGGTGTGGAGAAATGCAATGACAATGCCTGCAAAGGAGGGAACAGGAATGGGAGAGGGCTTCATTCATCTGCAGATGAAGGGAGAGGTGAAATCATTCCCAGAACAAGGTTACTTCTTATTAATGGAGCTTTAAAAATTGCCAGAATTCCTTCTTTTTAAGGCAGAAGGCAGAGCTGCCGTATTGTTTTTCAGCAATGTCTCAAAACATCACAACACCAGAATTCAAAGATGTTCTACATGCTTTGAAATAGAGTGGTATATGAGGGTCAAAGTTACAACGAGATGAAACAAATAGAAATAAAGATAATTGTTCTTAACTCCTGGGACTTACACAAATGCAGTCATGTTGTCTTTGACTCATCATGAATCAGTTTTACCAGAGACACCATGCTAATATTTTAATGTGTAAATCCATAACTGTATAATCCATGCTGGTGGTGCTGGTTTTCATTGTGTTCTTACTGCCTCACTCCATCCTCCCTCTCTCCCCATTTCCTCTCAGATTTGCATCAGGCAAAACACAACCACACTTTCAGCATCTCAAGGTTTTTTTGAAGAGGACAGAGATGTTTAAATCTAAATGTTTAGATCCACTCCTGGAAACACTATATGGTGTGGCAAACAGCACTCTAATCTTTGAGATTTTATTAGATGCTGCCTGAGGGCAGGCTTTGTACCTCTTGCTTGCTGGATGCAGGCAGCTGCATCTACTTGAAGGAGGGTTTTTTGTAAAATATTCTTCATAATGAGAAAAAAGATTGTGGGTTGGATTTTAAGACACTTCAATACAGCATTTCTTCGAATCACTTATTTTTATGTCTTTGCAAAACAGCTGAAAATTTTCACCTGGAGGCTTCTGTTGTTTTCCTCCAGTGTTTGCTAGCATGTGAGGAAGAGATCAGACACCTTTTTATCTCATTGTAAAGAGGAGGAACCATGATCATTACTCCAGGGAAGCCCATCAAGTACTTTAAGGTGAGAAACCAACCTGAATTTAGGGAAAAGTGAGCTGGGGAGCAGGGTTGGGAGGTCTGGCTGCTCACCCAGCCACGCTGCTCCTGCCTGGGGCAGGTGCTCCTCTCCCCTGCCCAGTGAGGACCATCCCAGAACAACTTGTTGTTATTCAAGCCATTTTTTCTGCTACCATAACTTGGTTGTTACATTCCTGTAGACACAGAGGGCAAACACAGAGGCTGCCCACATTGGCAGAGAGTTGAGTGTGGTTTGAAGCTCGTTGGCTGTGATTGTGGCAGTGGCCAAGTTCTGCCTTCCTCCATTCCTGTGGCTCTCAGTGATGGAAAGCCCTGGGTTTTTATGTAATCATAATATTTTTGTTCTGTGGCTGAAAAAGAAGAAAAAAAAAATAAAGAAAGAAAGAAAAAAAAAAAAAAAGCTGGGCCAATCCCAGGACAGTGGGAGTCCTAAAGTAAAAAAATGGTGTGTGAAATATGAAAATCTGGGTTGGCTTTTACTGGCTCTGTGGAAAACCAGGAGATAATGTGTATAAACAGGGAGGAGAGAGATGTAGCAATAAGCCAGGAAAAACCTAATAGTATGGAGCAATTTAAAGCAGATAGGACAATATTTCTGAGTAAAAATGATGGGAGAACAGCAAAAGCTTTTCCACAAAATAGAGTCAGGGGCTGAGGAAATCCCTGTTGCTGCAGGGACTGCCTTCAGCCTTTGGGTAATGCAGCACCTTAAGGTCTAACTGCAACATCTGTTGGCATAAGTATGCAAACACTGAACTAAAAGTGGGAAAAAGCCACTTTTCCTGCCATGTTGGTGCTTGAGTACTTCAGTCTCTTTGATTTATTTCCTCCTTAATGTTAAAAGTGTGGGAAGAGGTGGCTGAGGAGCAAGCTGCCCTCTGCCCTTCTGCAGGAGAAGCCACAGCCCAGCCAGAAGTGTGGTACCTGAGGGTGGGAGTGAGGGGAAACCTGTCCCTGTGGTACCTGAAGGTGGGAGTGAGGGAAAACCTGTCCCTGTGGTACCTGAGGGTGGGAGTGAGGGGAAACCTGTCCCTGTGGTACCTGAAGGTGGGAGTGAGGGGAAACCTGTCCCTGTGGTACCTGAGGGTGGGAGTGAGGGGAAACCTGTCCCTTGGTGCCCTGTGAGGGCACAAAATGCTTATTGACAGCCAGCCATGTAACAGCTGCTCTGTTTGCTGGCTTCTCCTTCCTGATGTTTTCCAAGCAGGCTGCTGTTGGGTAGGATGGCAGGGAGGAGGGAGGCAGTGAAGCCACGCTGGCTGCAGGTGTTGCTCAGAGATCCAAAAGACCATTTTGATCCAGCTATTCCATGTGGGCTTTCAAAGCCAACACTGCAGGGCTTGCTCCAATTTTAGTTTTTACCCTTTAGAAGCATTGCTGTGGCATTCATTCATCCTGCTAATGCCTGAACCTGCAGCATCCTCCTGTGAGAAAGGGCATTTTTATCTCGTTATTGTGGTGGGGTCCTCCTGAGGTAGAACATGGTTATAGAATTTGTTCATAATCACCTGCTATGGCTGTGAAAGAGCCAAGAATAGGTTTGTTTCCCCATAGTGGGCCTTAATCACCAAAAAAAAAAAAAAAAAAAAAAAAAAGAACCCAAAAATCCTTCCACTCCAGTGAAGCAGGTCACGTCGGGGAGCTGCTTTTGCGCCCGTGTGCATTAGTCCTGCAGTTCATAGAGTCATTAAAGAGTCACATGCTGCAGCCTGAATGCCTGGCCAATCCTCCAGCAGTGGGTTTTCAGGCTGGAAAGGCAAATGCTGGCATGGAAAAACGCAGCTTTCATTAGGCACTGTCTGAAATCAGCTAATCTCATTTGAGCACACATTGGAGTGGTGATACTGTACACACAGGGGTTTGGTGCTGGGGTTTGCTAGGGGATACAGCCACATCAGAGACTCTCCTGCCTCTGCTGGATCCAGCAGCAGCCTCCCACTGGCTGGGAAACTATTTCAGCAAAGCCAAGAGCGAGCTGAAACTGCCGAGCGCAGATACTGACAGCAAGTAAATAACAGGGAGTGCCCTTTGGAAACAGTAAATGAATAAAATGCATGAGGCCTTTGGTGTCTGCAGGGAGCTCTGCAGGCCCCAGGTAGGAGGAGCTCAGGTGTCACTGCCAAAATTGGGGTGGTGGCTATGAGAAGTGATAAGCTGGTCTTGAAATATTTCTTCTCACATTTCTAAACACCTTTCATTAGCAAGTGAACAATGTGTGTTTTCCCTCTGTGGTGGCCTTTGCTGGCACATCTTCCCCGTGTGCCTCACTTTCTTCTGACTCCCTGTCCAAGCCCAGCTCTGGGGAGCTGCTTTCCCTCTGCTTTGGGAATTGTGCCCACTTTTGTGTCTGGTTTTGTGTGCATTTCTTCAGGTCTTCCCTCTGGGTTTGTCAGCAGCAGCGAGCACAGCAGGATGGTCTCTCTGCTCTGGAGCTGGTGTCCCCTGTGCCTCTGGAGAGCTGTGAGCTGTCCCCATCAGCCCCGGAGGCCTTTGCAGCCCTGGGGTTCACTGTGGGTACAGGGCACATTGTGGAGGGCCAGAATCATCTCAGCTTTCATCCCTTCCATCCACTACATGGCAGCAATAGCTGTGGTGGTGCCAGTCTTACAGGGCTTCCTCTACAGCCCAACTCAGGCCTCACTGAGTGAGGGATGCTTTCTAAATGTTTGTAGTGATCCTTCATTGCTTCCCAGCATGTGTGAGCTGCTGTTGGTCACTTTCTGATTGTTTTTTAGCACAATATCAGCAGATGCAGTGGAGGGTCCTGCCTAGGGTGTGTACATGGTGTTGTAGGACTGACATGTCACTGGGTCTGATTAGATTTGGGGTACAGAGGAAAATAACTCAAATGTGAAAGGAACTTGTTTTAAAATGAGCATTTTCCTAAATGGATTTGTTCCTCTGATTCACTGCTCCAGTACAGTCTTTCAGCCTCCCCAGAGCAGCTCCTCCTTCACTCATTTTTGCTCTATTAATAAACACACACGAGCACTTAAATGGAATAATGTACCTCGTAGAAAGGGGAAAAAAAAGCCAAGCAACACAACTTGCTGTCCTCAGGGGAGGAAAAAAAACCACACGGGGAAAACCAGTGCCATTCCAGTAGATTTTTGTTTACTGAGAGGTATTTGATCCATAGGCTTAGCTCTTAAGGCTGCGTGGGGCAGGGACAGTTTAGACACTCTGGTTTTTATGGTACACAACATCATTTCCCCCCAGATCTTTCCTTTCCTTCTCTGTTTTGTGTTCCGTATCTGAGTCAAATCTAGTACTAATTTTGTGAGGTTTTGTTTAAGCTGAGTTTAAATCAGTACTTAACAGGGAAGCTGGCTCAGAATCAGTGTCACAACACTCACTGTGTAAGATAAAACACTGTTGGAGCAGATCGTAGTTTGGAGTGAAAGAACAGGCTGTGTGACATGAAAAACCTTATTTCTGAAAACTTTGTTCTTTTAGGTGAGGTTCCCTCTCCTTAAATGGCTCTAATGTAGATGTGTCTGGGGGTCAGCTCCCCTTTTCTCTTCTCCCTAGGTTTCTCCTTGCACTTTGCTGTTTAGCTGGGATTTTTTCTTCCACGCTGGAAGAAATGTCACAGCAGCCCTGAAATTCCCTTACCCTGGGGAATCCTGTCAGGAGGTTTTCACCTGGGCAGACAACAGGCCTCAAGGGATCAACCTCCTCTGAGCTACTGGGCAGAGGTTGTATTTCACACTAATATTGAATTATGGTAATGATGGCACTTCCAAGAAGTTTTCCTGTTCAGCTGTGCTTTGTTTCCAGTGAAGGGTGTGTGTTTCTGTGTGTGTAGGACAGAAGCACAGCTCCCTCCAGGAGGGGCACTGAAGTCCCTGCTGCCTTACCAGGCTGCTCCAGGGGCTTTGGAGGGTGGACAGCACCTATTGTTTATCTTCTCCCCCTTGAAGAGTCCAAGCTGTGCTTCACCCTCATTGTTGGGGATTCTCTTGTGCCAGCAAAGGGCACATCCCTCCTCTTCCTCCCCTGCAACAGCAGGGCAGCCTGCACCTCTGCCCTGTCCTGCTGCCTTCCCAGATGGTGTGCAGGAGGCTTTGTCTGCCAGGGTAAGAGGGGAGAAGCAGCCTGGCTGCCTCCATGCTCCCTTTGCAAGGGGGAAAGCAAAGGATCTTGAAATGAGTCCAGTGTATTAATAAGCCAGGCTGCCCCACATAGCAGGAGTAAAAGTGGGACAGTCAGCACTCTGCTAATTTTACACTGGCCCAAGGGGATTTTTTTTCCAGGGAGCCTGTTATCATTATTTTGTGTCCTAAAGGGCCTAAAATTAGGGCTTGTAAGAAGCCAGCCACGGTTGGAGGCTTTGTCCCAGGTATCCCAGGCCTGGGGAGAGCTGGGTCTCCTCATGCACCTGCCCCATTCCAGGTACTCCTCAGCCTGGCCAAAAAAAAAGGAGGTGGAAGCAGTGGTGCAGAGGGGTCTGGAGGCAAATCCCCTTTCTGTAGCCATCAGTGTGTCCCAGCCTGGCAGCAGGGGATCCCACTCTGCTCCAGCCCCCAGGACAGCAGTGCTGCAGCTGTTTCTCTGCTGCAGAGTGAGAGCTGTGGCCATTGTTAAATCAGGGATGTGCTTTTGAGCACGAAGCCTTCCAGTCAGTTAATTACAGAGAACATTTGCAGCTTCTCTTTAAATCCCAGCACTGCCTCTGTGCACCCCCTTGCACGGGCAGACTTGGATGCCATCCAGGGTGGGAGCAGGGGACACTCTGGTGGATCCTCAGCCCTGCCAGGGCTCCTGCCTCTCCCACCACACTGCTGGGGCAGCAGCCAGGGGAGCCCTGGGCTGTCCAACACCCTGAGCACCTGGCCTGGGACAGGTTTGGGGTTTGGGTCGTGTTTCCCTCAGTTCTGTCCCCCTAACAGCAGGGCTGAAGGGCCCCATGCTGCAAGGGGCTGAGCCAACCCAAGCATTGCAGTGTTCAGTCAATGGGTTTGTTCACATGCTTAAAGTTAACACTTCGTTAAGTGCTTTTGCTTAATTAGGCCAGACCGTGCTGTTCCTTGTGGGATTGAGTGCAAAGCGAGGCACACTGGATTAGAACCAATATTTTCAAGCGTAAAGCTAAAAATGAAGCACTTAGCCCCCAGTTCTGCAAATAATTAAGCACATGGGTAATTACTGATTTCATTCCATTCATCAGTTGTGTTGATTTCAGTCGGGCCATGAGATGCTGGTGGTTACTGGAGTGTGTGCAAGGTTGGGCCCCCAGGTTAGAAGATCTCAGAGGCTGGGGAAATGGATGTTTGTGGAGTGTCTGGCACATGGGGCCTGCCATATCTGCACGCCTCCCTGGGTACTGCCATAAGAATAATAATGCCACATTTAACTACTAATGATTTTTAAAGATGCTGAGCACTGGCTTCACCCATGGAAATGTGGCTTGGGCTTTCTGTGGCAAGCAAGCCTCATCATTAATGGGGAAACTGAAACAGCACTTTATATCTGGACAAGGAAATCTGTAGCCTTGTGTCCACCTGGGCTGTTCTTTTGCCCAGGGAGGCTGTGGACTCCCCATCCCTGGAGGTATTGAAAGTCAGGTTCTCAGTGACCTGATCTAGCAGAAGATTTCCTACCCATGGCAGTGGGGTTAAAACTACATGATCCTTAAGATCCCTCCCAGCCCATACCATTCTGTGTTTTTCTGATTATTTTCCAAAATGTGAATGTTAAAATGACTCTTTTCGTTAGGGCAGCCCCTAACCCAAAAGGAAAAAGGTGAAATCCAGGCTGAAACAGAGCTTGAGTCAAGAAATCAGCAAGAAAATCTTCAGCTGATATTCTTTTGTCTGCTTTCCCCCAGGCATGGTTTGTTTTAATTCCTTTTAAAACCAGACACAGCTCTTATCTGTGAGGAAACACCGAATTCTTGATATCATTTTGTTCCCCTCAGATGATTTGACAGTGATGTTTACAGAACTCACGATTTTGGGGAAAAAGGAAGGGAGGAAAGAATAGGAGCAAAGGGAGCTGAGCTGACCCAGGAGAGGCTCCTGCCACTCCACAGGCAGCTGGTAAAGATGCCTTTGATAAGGTGCCATGCTGAGGGGACCCTTACATGATTTCTTTTCTGTACCCAGACAGCTTTAAGCCGATTGCGTGTGCCCTTGTGGGGGGTGCCAGTGCCGTGTTCTCAGACGGAGCCACCACGAAGCACCTCGTGTCACAAACCAGGCTCATTAGCATAGCTCAGCAATTAAAGCCCGGCTCAGTCTGCTGTCCTGAGATAAAGAACTCCCAATTTATGGCCCGGTTGACTTTCGCTGGAGATGAATTGGCTGACAGCTTGGAGTGGTGACGTTTTGTCTCCTGAGTGCAGCTGTTCACGAGGGTGATCTTTCAGAATGTGACTTTTCCACAGCCCAGCCAAGGGTATTAGCACGAACTAATTACAGGGAGAAGCCAGGGGCGATGGTTTTCTAGGAGTGGGAACATCACAGGTCCCAAACAGCTGGGTAGTGCCAGTGCTTCTCTCTCCTGGAAAACAATGGCCCTGCTGGAGGAGAGCTACCCATCTGGCAAGCTCTTCTAATTCGTATTATAAATGCAAATGATATTTATCTTATTTATTTTTTACTAGACTTTAATGAAGTTTGGAGAGGACTGGGCACATGTGGCAAGGCAAGGGGCTCCTCTTCAGAGCGAGCCTGATATTGTGATCAGTGATATTTGTGTTGTGATATTTGATCAGTGACACTGGGTTACAGTAGATGTCTCCGGGTTAGTTTGTTTTCAGTTGTGTGAACATCAGTTTTAGGAAAGTTTTTTTCTGCTTATATCTCAGTGCAGTGATCTTTTGCTGTTTGATTTTTTTTCTCATGGGTTGAGCTTATATGAAACAACAGCATAGCAGGAGGTCACCACATAGAGAGCTGGTCAGACAGACAGACCCGGGGACAGACGGTGCAGGGATGTGATGTGTGCAGGAGAGGGGACAAGAAGGTGCCTCTCTGATTTCTGCCTCTCTGGAGAATGAACTCTTTGTGCAGTGAATGTCCATATAAACCTCTTTTTCTTATTAAAAAAAAAAAAACCTTTTCAGTGAGTATGTGGATCCCCATAGAGCTAATTTAAGTCCATTAACAGCAGACTCACTTTTCTTAATTACCCTTTGTAGAATTATCTCAGGATTCCCGGGGGTTGTTGGTCTGCAGGTTGAAAAGTGTCTATACATTGAAGGACGAGGTGTCTGATGGTGGTGGCTGGCAATTCAGAGCACGATCTCTGCATTAAGGATGTTTGTTTTGTCACTATCCCTCTTACTTACCCCAGCTTGTAACTGTAGGGAACACTGCTCTGAGTGAGATGTACCAGGCCCAGGTGGCCCCAAGTTCTGTGTTTGCTGCAGACAATGTTGATTTTGAGTCTGGGCCAAGCAAGGAGCCAGCCCAGGCACTGAGTGGTGAAGGATGAGAACATAAGACTCTGATCTCTGTTTGTGGCCACATAAGTGGCAGCAGGAGGCCTGGAGTGTCTGGGGCTGTAAGATCAGCTTGTGTTGACTCTTTTGGAGCCAACAAAAATGCAAAACAATCTGCATGTGGCTACTTTGAAATGTCACTGCTGTTTTGGCAGCCGTGGCTCAAGGATTTCTTTGGATGTGTGGTGGTGGGGAGGGAAAAAGCTGTGTGCACTGATGGTTAACTACATGGTGTATTTCTTCCCAAGCATGTGGGATGTTTTGGCTCTTTTCACAGCTTGTGTCTCCCTGCCACAGATGCTGCTAAGTGTTTGAGGAGCCCTGAGCTCCATATTCATGCACGTGTTCAGGTGTATCCATACGGAGCAGAGACATGGCCAGTGTGAACTCCAAGGACCAGAACTGCCAGGTCCACTGCAGCATCTGCCTCTGCTGCTGTGTGGAAACAGACCTGGGATTCTGTGATTCCAGGACTGCTGTTCCTGCTGCAGAGTAGGGATTGCCTGGTAGAGGTGTCTCAGGAATTAACAAAGAGCAAAATTGAGACTAGCAGAGCAAGCAGTCTCAGCAAACTGTGGAATGTACATTTTTCTTCATTGTTTTCTCCTTGAACCATGATGATGTCTGATGGAGCATTATGGATGAGGAGAAGGAAGGAAGTGTTAGCAAAGCTTTAAAACTAGCCGCTGCTCTGGTTAATGAGGCAAAAAGGAAATTCTGGCTGTAGCAGCAGCTAAGTCCAACAAGAGAGGATTGGGTTTAAGTTGGAGTGAGGGAGTGGAGAGTGCATGAAGACCCTTACTGGGTCAGACAAAAAACCTTTCACTTTACAGCTTCTCCTTGTCTTCTTATCTAGAAAATGGATGTTCACATGGGCATAAAACTCACACTCACTCATTGCAGGGTGGCCTGCACATTCAGCTGTGGTCATGGTGGCTGCTGTAATTTGTTGTGGTTTTCATCCAAGGACCTTTCTGGTCTTTGGAGGATGAGGAAGACCAGGAACTGTGCTCTTACTGCACATCTGGAAAGAGTTGGAGACAGGTTAGTGATCCCTGCCACCAGATAGAAATACACAACTTTTCACTCAAACCAGTTTGGCGAAGGGATGTTTTGACCTTTTTAGTGTAATTGTGAAATCACAAAATGGTAAATGAAGGCTACAATGTGCTGCTCCTGTGGCAGTAGTTTCTCAATTGCATTTTGGGCAGGTATGGCCACATTTTCTTGTGAAGAAATCTCACTGTTGGAGAGGATTGCATTTAATGCTCTGCTGCAGACTGCAGCATAGCAGGGATCCTGTGGTGTGACCTTCAAAACAGCCCAGGCTGGTGCACTCAGCATCAATTGCAGAAGTGCCTGGAGATGTGGACAACTTAAAATATTCTCCAAGTTGTTCTCCAGTGTCTTAGAAGTCAGATGGGTTCCCAGGGTGTTGGCTCTCTGGACGGTTTAAAGCAAAGGGCTGGAGATGCACCTGTGCCTGGTGGCAGTGAGGCTGCAGTGCCTGGTAGGGAGCTGGTCACAGGTGCAGAAAAATGGAATATATTGTGCTCTGTTGTGGTCTCTGTTACCAGAAAACAGAGAGAGAGACTCCTGTGTGATTGTTATTGCACTCTGATGGGCTGAGCAGTTAATGGTGCTCATTAGTGGGCAGGAGGAAAATGAGCACTCGCATCACCATTGATCATATCAGGTGAAACACAGGGGTGAATAAAGAGCTTGGATCTTGCACTGCTGAGTTGCCAGGTCTCCATGCAGGGAGAGAGCTGTGCTGCCAGCCTGGAATTGTTCCAGGTAGCCAAATCCACCTGCCAAATAGGACAGAGGGGTTTGCACAGGCTTGGGCATGAGCTGGACAAAGTCCTGCAGGAGTTGATTGTGTGCAAGTGACCCAAGGCCCCTCATGGCAGCTCCCTGCTCCCTGACTTTGGAATTCCACACCAGAACGTGGCTGCAGAGGTAAACACCAGCTGGGTGTCATGTGAAAGGGAGGGAGATTAGTGGGACTTGACAGCTCCTGGATACAACAGCAGTCTTGAATTTCATATGCCTTTAGAATGAGGAGATCAAAGAAGTGTGGTTTGGAAGCAGCAGGGCAGCCTGTCACGGTGCATTAGGAGGGAACAACAACCCCCAGCCCAGGTGAAAACAGCTTTTGTGTGGTTTGGTCTGTGGCTTTAGGGTGGGAATCCCAAAATGCCCGTGGATTAGGAATACAATACACAAGTCCTTTGTGAGTTTGGCTAAGTGCTCTGCTGCCCGGTGGAATTTGCCACCCTGGGTTGCATTCTCCAAAACAGAGAATGAAGAGAGGCCCTCGTGGGGGCCAGATGGGGAGGGTAAGGGGGTGCTGAGCTGGAGTTGGCACCTCTGTCTCAGGGGCAGGTGCCCAGCTTGGGATCCCCTCTGCTTGGAACTGACAGCTGTGGGCTGGCTGCTGCAGCTGGGGGGGGGGACAGGGCTGGCCTGACAGCACTGCTGGGAAGAGGAGGAAGAGGCACAAAGCCATCAGTGAGTCTCCAGGAACACAGCAGCTGTGTCCCTGCTGTCCTGCACCTGGCTCCACCTTGCCCCTGTATGGAATGGACTTCAGGGAAGGATGAACACACAACTCTTGTACACATCTCTGCAAGGATTTCTTTATAAATACCTCCAGGCTCCTTTCTCATGTATTTATGCAAAGTCTTTTGAACCCATATACACTCTTGATGTTCACATCCATAGGATTATAAGTGTGGTTGAAATCTTTCAGAGGGACCAGCCCTGAATGCCAGACTTTCTGTAGGATTTCTGTGCTTAAGTTACCTCTGACAGGATGCTCAAAAGTGCTTAAAGCCTGAGCTCTTCTGTCATTAGAGCTGCAGGTGCTGATATGGCCATTTAACAGGAGTAAAAATAACTTAACCAAAAGATGCCCTTTTATTAAGCCATCACAGTGTCTTAGGTACAGTGTTCTTATTCTATAAATAGATGTCACTTTGCCCTAGGAACAGCCTGGTACTTTATTAACGTTTTCTCTTCACTAGAACCTACCAGCTATTCTGTAGTGCTAAAATGGGAAAAGCTCTTAACTTTTATAGCCTACCTCAGTTCTTTGTTTCCAAGTGCCTGTAAGACCATTGCATTTGGTTTAAGGTCCAGTTATGACTTTTTTTTTTTTTTTTTTTTTTTTTTTAATGGAGCTTTTTGGTTTTGTTTTGACTTTTTCCCTCCTATTGATTTGCAATGCTACAGAAAATAACAGCTGAATTACATTTGGCTTCTCCTGCTTCCTTTCTCTTTGAGATGAGGTTACAACGACCTCATCTACCTAAATCAATAATGTGCACCCAAATCTAATAAAGATTTAGCAGGGCCTGTAAAATAGCATGTAGCCCAGATGGAAAGGGAGGCCCTAATGTCCAAGCCACTCATTAGCTATTTATCAACCATTAATGGTGAGAATAGGAGTGGTGTGTGGGGAGAAGCACACAAAAGCAAGGCAGCAGAGAACCTTCCTGAATATGAGGAGGAGACAAAGACTGTACAACACGTGTGCAGGCTGCAGCCTGACACTGGCTGGGGACAGGGAAGTACCTAAAAAGTGGAATTTCAGTGGGAATTTTCTTGCAGAATCACAGATTTTTATATACCACCCCCCCCCCAAAAAAAAAAAAACCCAAAAAACCCAAAACTTACTGTTCAAGAGAATATGACTAGGAGTTGAAATACAGCTGGCTTCTCATCAGCTGACCCTGTACCCTTTGCAGATGTGGAAGTACAAAAAGCTGAATTTCCTGGAACTGGATATTATATAACCTTTTTGATTTTTTTTTTTCAGTAAAAGAGAAATCATCTATGTGATAGTGGGCCCATCTCTTAATCAGTGGTAGTGTTAGGAAAAATCTACAATTTCTCTCTTTTTTGCGTTAATTCCAAGACTTTTCTTTCAGCTGAAGGAAATGAACATGTTCTGAAATGAAATGAATTCATGAAATGAATGGCCACCAAAAATTTTTTTTACCAAATTGTCTAAGTGCAGAATAAGGCAGGCAGTGAGTGCAAATAGAGAAATATAATTTTTCATCACTGGTTCTTTGTTTTAGTGGTTAAACATTTTTATACAGGTTTGAAATTTTCAAGCTTTTCTTGGGGGAGAGGTGTTGATATGTGTTGAAGATGGGAAATATTTTTTCAAGAGCTGGAGCAATAATACAAAAAGGAATTTGGCATCTCTGGAGTTTGTGGTATGCACAAATACAATCATGTTCCATGAAACAATATTTCAGATTCCAGCAATGCAGAACATAGTAGCAATTTCAAAGAAAACAGGAAATAGAAGTGATTAGCCAGGCAGGAGGAAGAATCCCAAACATGACTAGGATACCAAAGGCTTTACAAAGCAGTAGCCAAACCCTGTCTTTTAATCTTCTTTGAATACTCCTTCAATCTTGCTCTGCAGGTGGAAAGCCAAATCAGTTATAGTAGATTTGAATTCTTTTTGATGAAGGCTGGTTTCAAATCTATCTGTTAAACAGCTGCAATGAATCTTTTCTTCTTCTGTAGAAGTGACTGCTCCTTGCAGCACATATCTCACCTGGCCACGGTGCAGAGCCAGGTGCTCTGGCACAGGGTGGCTGTGGGAGGTGAAGATCCTCTCCCCTTCCAGCAAATCCCAGGGCTCCAGCTCTGCTGTGTGCAGGGGCAGGACCTCAGCAGTGCTCCTTGCAGGCCTGGCCCTGGCTGGGAGGGAAGGCAGCTGTGCAGCATTTCTCAGGATGGACTGAGGAATCCACTGCATCCTTTGCCAGCTTGCTCTTGCTGTTGAAAATCTGCACTGTATTTTCTATTTGGACTTGTCTGGCTTCAGCTTCCAGCCATGGGTTCTTGTTAAGCCTTTCCCTGCAAGAGCCCTTTATGGCTGGTATTTTCTCTCCATGGAGGTACTTAATACCCTGTAATCAAGTCACCCTTGGTCTTCTCTTTGATAAGCTCAATAAATCCTGCCCATCAAATTTCTCACTGGAAGCAGTTCCTCCTCCCAGCCTTTAAATTGTTTTGGTGGCAGTTTTCTTCATCCTCTAGGTCTTGCAGTTTCTTTTAAGACAGGAGAGATCCAAGGGTTGTCTGTGTCCTCTCTGCCTGAATCCACCACTTTTAAACACAACTGCAGCCCCCAGCAGTGCCAGGGGGACACAAATGCTGAGCTGCATGGCTGCAGCTGCAGGGGTGCTCCCAGAGGCAATTTGTCCCCACTGGCATCACCTGCATTCCTTGTCCCTTGTTCTGTAACTGAAATATTTTTTTTTTTATGAATAAGCCCAGTTTACCAGATAAGCCATTAAACTGTCTGGTTTCCTCCTGGGAAAGCCATGGATTGCCCATAGCTGTGAGGACCATTTCTGCAGAGTTCTGGAAATAGCATCTTTTGAGGAGACACTCAGAAGAGAGTTCTCCATGACCATGGCTGGCTCTGGTTTGGCAGGGAAAGGTTTTGCACATGGAAGGGACGGCTTGGCAGGCATCCCCTGACACATCAGCCTCTCCTCTGTGTTGGTTAAACTGCCCAGAGGTTTTACAGCCAGAGCTTCTCCAGGAGATGCTGGATGAGGGAGAATCCCACAGGGTGTTCTGCAAGTCCTGTTGTTTTATCAAGGTGAAACAAGCCCTGTTTTTTGACTCAGTGCATCTACTGGTTCTGCTGGTGGCTGCTCTGCAACTCTGAGGGTTTGCATGGCTCACAAACAGGTTTTGGATGGAGTGTATTCATTTCCTTCTGCAAATATGCTCATGAATGCATGGTAAGTTTCCTTTGTCTGTCTTTCTCCATCAGGACTGCAAAGGTTTGGATTTGTTGGTTTGTTTCTCCACCTGGAGCAGTAAATCAGCAGGCTGTAATTAAAGATGTTAAGAAGCTCCTTCATTTTCCAGTCCAAAGTTTAACTTACTGGAATGTCTCTAACTATCTGGCAGCTGAATCACACATTTTGTATTTCTCTTCTCCTTTATGTATTTCTTTTCTCCTTTTTTGTATTTCTCCTTTATGGAGCAGGACAGAAGACCAGACACACCACAAGCAAAGACTTTCATTTCTCCTGAGTGTATCTACCAGCCAAAGACACCTGTGGCTGTTCAGCCTCCCTCTCACAGCAAAGCTTTTTTCACAGCACTGCTCTAGTCCTGTATTTTTCCATTTGCTGGTTGCTACCGTTGTTCTCCTTTTGTTTCCAAAAAGAAAAGAGAAAAAAAAAAAGAAAAAGAAAAAGAAAAAGAAAAAAAACCAGATGGCTTTAGTGCTGTTTACCCCAGGAAACATTTTGAGCATTCAGTAATAAAACTGGGAGGAAATCCTTCACTTCCTTTATGCCTCCTAGCAAGTAACCACATCAATATGAAGTGAGGATGTTTTTGGGTACTAACCCAATGTCACCGATCAAAACACAGCCATAAATACTTTCAAGATGCAGCCTTGAATCAGGATAGTGGATGAGGAAAAGCCACTTCTGTTTTGGAAAGGAATTCTTTCCTTCTGCAACCACTTTCTAAATTGCACTGACATTTAGCAATTAACATACAAAAGCTTTTGTATCCGCAGGATCATTTTTCATGTCAATAAACACATTCCTTTGCTTTTCGGTGCAATGTTTAATAATTCTCATTTCCTATAGGGGAAGAGAGCCCTTGTACTTTATTTGTATTACACAAATTACATGGAAGAAACAAAGCCATATCTGATCATAATTATTAAATTAAGAACATTTGCATAAAACCTTTTTCTTTCCCTCCCCTAATCTAGTTTGCTGTTGGTAAACAGTGTGTTATCTAGGTTTAGCAAAGCATTTGGTTTCTAGCCAGATTTTTGCATTCCCCTTGTCCTTTTTGAAGTTCTCTTGGCAGGCAGGATCTGCTTCTCCTAAGCTATCTGTCATCACACAAAGTGGATTCCAGCTTCAGACAACAAACGAGTTGCTATTCTGGATTCATGGGCTGAACTGTCATTAAGTGCCTGCCTCTCTGCTCTGGGATTTTAGGAATTGTCTCTGTTCCAGCCCAAAGCTCTGCTCTGGGAGTGACTCTGGGGGCTCTTCATGAATGGCAGCACGTTAAGTGGAAAGCTCTGTGGTGCTCCTGCCTGGTGGGTCCCTGGGCTGGGGGTTGAGAGGACAGCTTGGTGTGTGGGACTGATAAAATGGGAAAAGAAGTGTCTGGTCTCCATGGGAGCCCCTCAGATTTCCAAGTCAGAGTGACAGGATGGCAGTTAAGATTGAAGAGAGAAGAATAAACAAAGAATAAATTAATTTCCCCCCAAGCCCCTGCCTGAAAGTGGGGGTGTGTGTTGACAGAAATGATCTAACACTTCCTACAGAACAGGAGGGATTAGAAACACCTGAAATACCCATGAAACGTTTGTGCCTGGCAAGGTGGAGCCCTGGGCTTGCTCTGGTGCTGTGGGGCTTGTGCTCTGTCTCGATAACCACGAGCAGCCTGTGGTGGCACAGAGCAGCAGTGGGTGTTGGTGTCTGCTGGAACCTGCAGGGTACAGAGAGCCTGGATGGGAGCCTCCAGTTACCTTCAGCTCCTGTCAGGTGGCTTTCCTGGGATGCTGGAGGGGTTGTGGTTTTGGGTGGGTGAATATAAAGGCTGGGGCCATGTCAGGCTGCTGTTAGAAGCTTCTGGGTGGTTGCTTGTAAGAGCTTTGATGGGTTTGTGCGAGAGGCTATGGACTCCTTTCCCATCCCCAGCGCCACCTACTTTGGGACAACCTGATTTCATTCCCCTGAAACCAACCTTCTGCTGCTCCTCTCACTTCTTGGGGGAGTCCTTCTTCCCCTACCCAGCTCTGCTGTTGGTTATTCATTTTCAGTGTCATTTCCTTCTTTAGAAGGGAGAGAATTCAACAGCAATTCCTATCATGAGCAACAGAGGTTTTTGTAAGGAGTGAAAAGGACACTTGGTGTTTTTAAAGGTAGCGTTTTGACCATCTTTTTAATAGCAGCACTTTTCTCAGTAGGGAGAATTCCTACTGCTCCAGGAAACCCTGTCAGATCCAAGCCTGGAAATCTTTTCCTTTAAAAGCTTGCTATTTAGCTGCTGGCATACCTTTCCTAGCTGGAGATGCAGCAGGCTTGGGAGAAGATGGTGGCAGCTGTGGGGCAGTCACCCTGCTGGGATGTGCACATCCCACGTGAGGTGTGCTCCCAGTGCTCTGCCCTGGAGCTGGCTCCCAGCTTTGTGTCACAGAGGCAGCTGCAGCTGCTGGCTCTGCCTGCCCTGCTGTGCCAGGTGTTGTTGGGGTGTCGGGCTGGGCTCTGCCACTCCTCCCTTCCCTGCCCCACCATGTGCAGCTTTGCCTTGGTGCATGGGGCAGAAGAAGGAGTTCAGGCATGAGTGAAACTGGGCAGATCACGGAGCTGAATCTCCCTGGAGCACACCACCTCCAGCCTTGCAGGGACCACTGTAGGTGTCAGGTTGTGTTTCAATGGTATCTAAATTTGGGGCTGGACCACCTGGGCACCACCAGAAAAACCAGCTGGTGGACAGCCCACTTCCCCAGGGTGCAGCTTGCTCAGAGAGCAGCCTTGGAGGCTGCCACAGCACGTCCTGATTGCCTGGTGACTCTGTGACACACAGAGGAGATGGCACCCTGAGGCACCTGACAAATGCTGCAAGGGAAGGATTTAGGGAGTGTGAGTGGAAGGAGGGGTCCTACATTTGTGGTGTCTAGTCCAACTACCTTCACAGACAGGAGGCTCACACTGGTTTAAATGGAATCTGGATTGACCCTTAGCAAATGAGATCATTTGCAAAATTGAAGCCTTTGTTTACTTGCTGGAATGGAGCCTGACTGTTGGTGGGGTCCCAGAGACAGAGAGCCAGGCACTTAACTTGAAAATGACTTTACTGCAATAATGTCATTATGTTTTATTGACCAAGCATTTCCACAAGTGGTGAAAGGGGATTATTGGGAGATTGGGATAGATGTGCATTATGTCACTTTTGAATCATATCCTGTTTGCAGGGAAGATGTGAACCCTGATGGAGTGAGCCACCAGGCAGAGGGGTTTGTGTGAAGGAGCTGTGCTACTGTGTGCAGAGGAGCTGGGGGCTGCCTGGATGAAAGGCTCTGGTGGAAAACTACAAAGCCATATCAGAGGAAATGCTTTCAACCTATCTAAATCAAGATGTATGGGCTTTTATTTTTGCATGTGCTACGTATCCCTGAGCTCTTTTTGGGAGTCATTAGACAAAGCTGCATTGCTTTGCAATTTACTCATTGCAGGGCTCTGACTTAACTGCTAACAGACTAATATTTTCCCTCATATGTAACTTATAATTTTTTGGATGTGCATCCAGCTCCTGCCACGGATTAAAGTTGCAGAGAGGTGTGCCACTGTTCTCCAGGCACTGGCAGCCCTCAAATGGCTGTGGAGCACAGCCAGATGCAAAGTGTTAGCACAGTTGCCTGCAAAGGCCTTTTCCCTTGCACCCACACTCAGCTAGGAAATGAAATACAAAGATCACCGTGACATCAATAAAACATTCTGTCAGCAAGACATGTAAGTTACCTGGAAGCTGAATTCCATTTACAGGAATGGCAGCAGAGTACACTGTCTGCATTTTTTCCCCTCCAGGAATCAGTTTCTCTGATTGATTGCATTTGTGTTTCATCGTGTGTTTCCATCACAGTTCTGTGATTCTGTGTTAGGGAATCTTGTTTCCATTTGTGTTATTTTTATAAGGCTTATGAAAGTAAGTGATACTAAACCAGGAGGTTTAGGAGAATGGCTTTCAAGCAGAAACAATAAAACTGGAAAAGATTTCCTGTGTTTGTTAATATTCAGCTGGGCTTTGGTCTTTAGATCCTAATACTCTGCATTGGAGGCTATTCTAAGATTTATTGCTCGTAAGGGAAACTTTTGGCATCTGTGTCTAAATATACTAAAATATTTCTCCTCAAAACCACCTAAATTACTTTTCCCACATTTTTGTGACTTTGCTTGTGCTGAACATGCCCAACTTCAGTGATTCTTATACACAGGAATTCTTGGTAGGATCATCATAAGATATATGCCCTGATCCTCCAGGACCAGTGATGTGGGCAGTGTGAGGATCTGGGGGTGAGCTCAGAGCCAGTCCAGAGAGCTGTACAGGAATAGCCTTGCAGAAAGCAATGCTGGCTTTTTCATTTCAACCAATTTTCTCATTGAGTGCCAGAAGTGATTCTCTTGGATGTTGCATTCTCATCTAAATTTATATTTGGTAAAGCAGAAGAACGCACCTCACACTAATTCTTCTGAGGAGAAGAATACAACTGAAAATCAAATATTTTTTAATCAGATATTTAGAACACAGATTAAGTGCTATGCTTTAAATAGTACAAATAGACCTTAGGGTTAGGAAGATAACTGTTTTTTTTCCTTCCAGTTTGTAATTAGTAAATAGCGTTGTGTTCCTGTTTGTTCTGCACTAAATCTCCTCCTTGAGGCTGCAGTGATCCTCTCCCTGTGCCCACAGGAGCTGTCCCCAGGCAGAGAGGCAGTGGAGGGCTCTGTGCCTGCCCAGCCCTGTTCCCTGCCTGGGTCTCACCCATCTTTTGCTGTTGTGGCTGCTGGTTTTGGGCAAAGGCACTCTCTGTGTTTGGGTCACAGGGGCACCCATGACTAAACAGTTTGTGCAGCCTAATCCATGGTCATGGCATGAAGTCACACATCCATTTTACCTAATCCATTTCTGGCTTTAAGCAGATTATAAATTTCTTTCACTGAGCTTCTGTTTTCTCAGGAATAAAGGAAGAGTTGTAGATGAGTTTGCTGCTAAGATTTGTGTCTGTGCGTGTATGTACTGAGGATTTATTAGATTTCTAACCATAAACAGTTTAATGTTTTTGAATTACTGCTCAGTCTCATTAAGTTTGGTTGTGACCTTGAGCCATACATTTCCAGGGCTCTTGCTAATGGACCTTTTAAATGATGACAATGACATACACCAGGCTCTTTGATAGGGGAACCACTGCTACGCTGCATATTATTTTAATGTTATTCCACAAAATAACCATTATAATATAGTTATTATTTTTTAACTCTGGTTTCATTTTGTCACACCAACATTACGACAATCTACATCTGAAATATTTCCTCATTTGTGCAAAGCACATTTCTCTGCCAGGGGTAATGAAATGACCAAGCAGTGACCCTCATTTTTATGTTTCTCCTACTGTGAAGAGGAATTGAAGATGAAATGTAGAAGCTAATAGCTGTGCAGTCCCAGTGAATCTAGCAAATCTAAAGAGCCCAGCCATGGGATACATTTAAATATTAAAGCAGTTTTTATGTGCTCTAAACAATATTTGATGCAGCTCTCAGTATGCTTTAATCTGGCTAAATGGTTATTGTGTTATGTGTCCTAGCTGTAAAACTGTCGAGCTCTTTTGTGGTCAGGATACTTCTCCCCACTGCAATTTAGATTTGACATCGATAAACATAAAGGACCATTCTCTAAAATGTATCCTGAACAAGTTAATCCTGCATGAAGCAGGGTGCTTAGAAACCATCCACATTTATTTAATGCTTCCTTCCTGATGTGCACTGTAACAATTGCTTGCAGGGTAGGGAAAGTGCTGGTTTTTCAAGGGAGAAAAAGAAGGAACTTGGCACAGTTCAGTCCTCCAGGGAGAGTGGCACTGGCAAGGTTCAGGTCTGAGGCAGGAAAACCTTGACTAGTGGCTTTTTCTTGACTGCTGACTCATATAGAAACAATGACAAACATCTTAATTTTCTCTGTCTTAATTTCCTCTGTCCACTCTGGCTGGCCTATTGTTTTGGGAAGGAAAATGCTTGCTGGAAGTTGGCTGCTCCAGCTGATGAAGCATCTCCAGGTAGAGGTGTTGGACTAGAAGAAGTTTTTTTGCACGTGTCAAGGCTGTGACTGAATTTCCTGGAGTTCTGCGTCTCTTGTGGGGTTTATTCAAGGCTAACAAAGGCACCAATGGAATTTTTCCTGGTTTTGCAGTCTTCCTAGCTGAGCTCAGGTTGTAGCATTATCCCCAGGGGCAGTTAAGATTTCTGGCCTCCTTTTTACCTGATGCATGTCCATGAGATGTGTATGAATCCTTTTGCCATCTTTTTGTCTCCCAAATGTGATTGAAATAAGGTAGTGACCTCAAAAGTGAAAAGGATCCATAGAAAGCCTTATTATTCCATATTTCCTTAGAAAACCAGACTAAATATGAGGAATATACACATTCTGGGGTTTTTTTGCTTCTAATTATAAGATAAACCACCACCATATCACCTCCTCTTCCTTCTAGCCCTGAAGAAACAAAATCCAACCCCCAGTACAGCATGGCTGTAGTAGTAATAAGAAGAGCATTTAGTAACCTCTGGGAACAGAGTTTCTGAATTATCCTGAAATCTCGAAATTACTTCAGCAATCTCCTTTAAATCCCAAGTGTGCAGTGATCCATATTGCAAACCTTTCACATGTAATTTGACACAATTAGCAAATTCTACTTCTGAGACCGTCCTGTGACTTGTGCTGGAGGTGTCTCCTACAGAGGAGCTCTGGGCTGTTTGGGTCTGGGTGGAGGTAAAAGAATCAGTCCTGGGGGAAAGCTGATACTGTCCAGCTTACCCTGGGCCAGCATGATGTTGATTAAAGAAAGCCCAGCTTATCCACAGTCAAAGGAAATGTTTCCTTGTTTATGTTCCAGAAATAAAGCAGACCACTGCACAGAATCCCTGTGCAGATCTTTTCTGGACTCTGAGTTGCTTCTGGTCAAACCTGTTTTCCTTAAATAAAGTGATTTTCCGATTCCTGTAACTGACCTTCCTATCGCCAAGTGGAATGATCTTTGTCAGTCCGACTCTTTTATGATCTAGCTAATGAACTTTCCATTTTATGCTTCTTGTCTGATTAGCAATGCCAGAGATTTAACCAAGCAGGGATAATTCATCAGTCTGAGCCACAGCTCTGAGGGCACAGTGTCAGACCCTCCCTTCCCTCTCCCTGCTCTCTGTTAGTTTCTCTCTGCTCTGAGATCTCCTCCATTTGTTTCTGAGGGAAAAGGCAGAACCCTCCTCCTCCTGCTTATTCCTTAAGTATTGGTCATTCTTGACTCATTGACAGTAAAATTCACAGGGTTTTTTTCTTTTTTTTGAAACTCTCAAGCTACTATTTATTTTTAAAATCTATACTAAGGTTTGTGCAGATCAGTGAGAACAGAAAAAATCTACATGCATAGATTCTGACTTGCAGTGTATAAAAATAAGTGTTTATTTGCAGTTTGTGGGTGCAGCTATATTTATTTATACTATAATCCCTTTTCTGTCTGATGTTTTAATTTGCTGCCCTTGAAATTCAGAAATGAAATATTTAATCTGTTTCTGAGTAAGTGGTGAAGTCAGCGTACTGTAAAGAGGGATAGAGGTTTCTCTGAGGATGACTGTATGTGACTCAAGTGTGTTGGTTTGATCTTGAGCTCCTTGGCTGCTGATTGCAGGGGGTTGTTTCCTTTCTAGAGCTTTCTCTGGGATTGGGAAGTGGATGCTCAGTGGATCAACCCCTGTGCATGCTGCTGCCACTCTGGGTTAGTGGCCTGTCAGGCTGACCATCCCTTGGCCACACTCTTCAGCAGGTTGTATCAACTCCCTGCCAGAATCCTGGAGTGTGGAGAGCAGGGAGCAGCTGGGATGGTGGGGATTCACCTGGCAGAAGGATGTGTCTCCCTCCCTTCAGTGCAGAGTGGGTTCTTGGGGAGAACTCAGAAAATCTTGTTTCTTCCTGGAACCAGAGGCAGACTTGTACCAACTCTACCAGAAAGGCTGGAATCAGAGCCAGTGAGACCTTGCAGGGAGTAAGGATAGAGCTGGGCATGGGAGTCCTCCATGGCAGAGCCTGCAACAACAGCCAGGTGAGATTTTTTTGGCTGAAAAGTCTCTAAGATGGTTTGGCTGCTCTGGCACCTTTCTTTGGATCTTTTTTATTAGCTTTTGCCCAATTCCACAATCACTGCAAATTTGGTAGATTCACCAGATTCACTCAAGCTGTACCAGATTGTGCCAGTGATGTTTTAAAAGTTATTTCCCTGTAAGCAATGGGTGCAAACCTGTATTCCTTGTGTATCCACAACTACCAGAAAAAAACCAGTAATTAAAAATCTGTCAGTGACATGGTCATTACTGTGAAAAAAAGAGACTTGGGATGCTCTGCACGAGATGCCATTTATTTATTTATTAGCTCCATGAAAACCAGAAGTTTTGCAGTGTGGACACTACAGCCATTGTCTCTGGATGCTGGGTTCAGTTCCTGTGTACAACATGCAGGACATGCCAGACAGAGCACGTTGGGATCTCTTTGTGATTACCTCCCCACTGCCTAACACGTGCCCTTCTCACTTCTGCTGCTGCTACAGAGGGTAGGCAGGGTCTAATTAAAGACAAGGAGGGATGGATCTGCATATGTTGTTTGTGTTTGGGGACTGTCTGGCTCTGAGGAGTAATAATTGGCTACAGGGCCTTTCACCTCTATGTCATGGCTTAGAATGTAGATTAGCTTAGTGACTTTTAATGCTATTACCAGGTGACAGCTGTTTTATGTGTGAAATTAGCTGGTTGTTTGAGTGTTCTTGCTACAGGAAGCCAATATCAATAATTACCACATCAAATGGTGCTATTAGGACTCCTTAAAAATATGTATAATTTTAAGTTTCATGAACTTTTTTCAAGTATACATACTGGTGTGTGTTGTAACAACACTGAAATAATTATAAATCCACTTAAACTCCGTAATTAATCTATGTATAGAAGGAATTCAAGCTGTAGGTAAGATATAGCAGCAGCATCTAACTGGGGGGCTCCAAAATCTCTCTGCATTTGTGGTCCCACTATAATATAGGTCATGTAAGCTTATGATGCATTTAAAATTAGTCTGTGTGACTCTCCCCTGAATGTGCAAAAATCACAGAGAAAAAGCAGCATCAAACAGAAAAGGTCAAGGTAGCTCAGAGAAAAATCTTTCTTGATAAATGGTTCCCATTTCCATGGGGGGAGCTGTAAGGAGAGATATGTCTTTTTTGGCCAGTTGATACAGCTGAATGGAACAGATAAGCTTTTGGACACACTGCCTCCTGTTTTTAGTGTGCCAGCCCTAGGCTGAGGCAGCAGCTCAGCTCTTGTTAAAAACTTCTGCACTCTGTCATCTGCAACTGGTTTTCCTGAAGAGGGATGGCCCATGTCCTCCTGACTGATCCCACCCCTGCTGGGGGCTGAGCTGTAGATATTTGCAGGAGGAAGCTTTGCCACTTGTACTGTGAAGAAGTGACCTCAAGAGAGAGACCAGGGAAACGTGCTGAGGCTGAACGTTGACCTCAAATTCTTTGTCCTCTGCTGCTTTTTGGAGTTCTGTTTTCCATGGCAACCCTGCCAGCAGCAGTAACACAGCTGTGAACCCTTGCTTCATTCCCCCTCCTTCCCACCTGAGTGGGAAGCTAATGATGCAGCTGGGAATGTTGACTAAATGTATTTGTGCTGGAGAGCAATGGCTCATGAAAGTTAAAACCTTCTGTGGAAAAGGGTTTGTTTTTTTTTAATTTTAAAAGGAGCTTTTTATTGCATATTCCGCCTGGACTACAGAGAAAAACAGCTCCAACAGAAGAACCCAAGGTTTTGCAGGTCTCTGATGGGGTGGAAATCCTGAGCCTGGGTTTTAGTGCTGTTCTTTGCTTGATATGATACCAGATTAGTGCAAGGAACAACAGATCCAACAGAAAAGGCTTGCTGAGAAAGACACAGTCTCACCCTGCTCTGAGGGATGAAAAGGAATGTCTGACTTCTTGACATTTTTCATAACATGGAATTCTTTTCTCCCAGCAGGTCCTTTTCAAGGTGATGAAGGGAAACTTCTCAGCATGACTGTTCCTTGCTTATGAACTCTGGATTTTCTCCTTGGTTGATTCTGTAGGTTTGCATGCAATCCCTTCCTCTTCAGAATCATGTAACACCTATTTACTCACACGTTATTATGGTAACTTGTTCTCCTCAGTGTGAAAATTATTAAGCTCCCCATAATTCTGCAATCCCCCATCATACATGTAGCCCCTCCTATTGGGTAATGAAGCCATTATTCACTAACAAATTAAACATGCAAGACTGTGAAGGTCTTTTGTAAACAGATAAGGTGTTATCTGCAAGGGAAGAGAGCCTCCAGGCTATCACAAAACAATTTACATGATGTGAAGGATGTTCCTGAGATCCTGCAGAGACACAGTAATAGAGGATATCTTGATTCACAGTGACACAAAGGGTGGCTTCTTATGCCCAGTTTCTTGGGGAATCTTCAGAGAGTGTTTTTAGGATAGGTTAGAGACACATCTGTCGTGAGTGCCAGAGTTCCTTTCTGGATGACCTCCTAAAGCCCTCTCCAGACTGCTCTTCTGTGAGAGATTCATGCCCAGGCAAGCACAGGAACAGATTTCTACCTAAGGAAGTGGAAATATTGCCTAACACAGATCTACACAGCCATACAACAGGCTGGAACCACTTGGTGAGCCCTTTGTACTCTCTGCTGCTGCCATCCCCATCCTGGGGTGCATCTGGCACCTTTTTATACTTTGAAAAGCCTACTGGCAGGGCCCCAAAGGAAAGGCATGCAGGATGGCCCAGAAATGCTGAGCTGTAGTATTGACCTGGGCTTCAAAAAGTCCAATTTTACAGGTGAAATACTTGATGGGAAGGATCATAAATAGAGGGGTGTTGGTCATTTAGCAACAGGGAGCGGTGCTTTGTGCAAGGGAAAATTAAGTGACAGGAATGGGAAGAAGAAGCCCAGGGACACGTGTCACTGGCACAGCCACACCGTGTCTCAGTGGGGTGGAGATCTCTTTCATTACTGCATCACACAAACAGCAGCCAGTCCTGCTCCAGATGTGGTCTGTACCTTCATCACAGAGCTCTTTCTGCCTGAAAAGCAATTCCCCCACAAATGGCCCTTCATTAGCTGTGGGGTCATGTCAGAAACAATCATCAGTGTATTGCTGATGTGTCCAACACATCTTGTGAACTCTCTGACCCCAGCAGTCAGCAGGATTTCTTTATGTGAGCACTAATATGAAAAGCATTAGCATTAATAGGAGAGCTCTCGACCCAGTTGGT
Organism: Cettia cetti; assembly: GCA_013401135.1. Classification (NCBI taxonomy): domain Eukaryota; kingdom Metazoa; phylum Chordata; class Aves; order Passeriformes; family Sylviidae; genus Cettia; species Cettia cetti. Next base: position 74,624 of record VZUI01049448.1, read on the forward strand.
GTAAGGGGTCAGCAGAAGTTTACAGACACCTTTGCCTAACATTCCTATCATGCCTGGCAGTTTGACTCTCATCTTGTTTTTCACAGGCTCTGTGTAATGATATAATTCTCAAATCCTTCTACAATCCATCAATACAGCAGGAATCCAGCACAACTGGGAGCCACCCTAACTGCACCACACCACCCAGCTGGGGGCTGGTCTGTCTGCTCACGTTCACTCATTTATGGTCTTGTGTCCACTCATCACCCTGCTGGAAAACAAGGAAGGAGGTAGAGAAGATAAAGATTTGAAGAATTTTATTTCTGGGGGGTTTTTTTTGAGAAACATTACCCTCATGCTTCTCTTGATCTGGCTAAAAATCTCTTCTATAGGTGAGACAGCAGTTTCCCAACATCTCTTGATCCGACACACTCATCTCAGAGGATGCAATGATAGATGCTGGAGGGCTTGAACAGTCCTTTACCCACTACATCAGTATTTGAAAACAGTGCCAACAAATGGGGGAAGCAGAATGTCTTATGAAGGGCAGAAGCCTTTTTTATGAACACCTTTTTCTTTAAAATTAGGAGTCGCTTTAAAAAAATACAAATAATATAATAGAACTGTATACATCAACCCAATTTTTCCTTACAAACATCTAGTTTGCACTTGGATCAAAGAACACAGAGGTAGACAGTACAGCACCCTGACTGGTTACTAGCATACAGTAACTACAGAACTTGAATTGCAGGATGTTTTATTTTGGAGCCCCAGAACACATTTGTGTGCCACCTGAGAGCCATCACTATTCCCTGTGCTCACAGAGGGTCTCTCAGACACCCATGGCTGGGAGCTAAAGGTTTGGTGCCCCTTTGGGTACCCCAGCTTCCCGTGCTGGCAGGGCTGGAAACATTTCTAAGTGAATGGCAAACCAGTTTCAGCTGCAGAACAAGCTGCCTGTGTCTATATAAAAATGTGGGTAAACGTAGTTTGGATTCTCACATCTGTTTGGGACTCCTGATTCTGATCCTTACAGCAGCAACTGAGCATCTCATGCCTCCTTTCTGCCACTTGCCTTATTCCAACTGCAGCTCTGATTTGCAGCCCTGTGAAGCAGCAGTGGGTGGAAGAGCTCTCTGTAACAGTTTTGTCAGCCTTACAGGAGTGCTGGGATGAGTATAGGTAGGAACAATGGCTCTGGAATCCCAAGACAATAACATTTTTTGTTTCCAGCCTGGAGTGCTCTCCTAGCTGTCTGGCATCTCACAGAGCTGGTTATGTTTCAGAGGGAAAAAAACAAAAATGTGGATGCTTGGCTGAGCTATGGGGCTAAAAGTTCATTGCAAAACAAACGGTATTTCAGCTGTCTGACTTGTTGTAGGAGATGTTTACTTACTGCAGGAAGGTGATTGTAGCAGCCAGCATGAATTTTCTGTGTTCTTAACAGCGTGTTTTGCTTTTGATGGCAAAATGCAGTTAGGTTGGTTGATAATTTTTTTCTTGTCCAGTTGAACTGTTTCATCCACTTTGCCAGGATTGCCACATCCCAGTTTTGTTGGAAAGCGAATCCTAATTTTAAAGAAAAAGGTATTAAAAAAAAAGGCTTCCACCCTTCACAAAACATTCTGCTTCCCCCATTTGTTGGCACTGTTTTCAAATACTGTTGGAGTGGGTAAGGACTGTTCAAGCCCTCCAGCATCTATCATTGCATCCTCTGAGATGAGTGTGTTGGATCAAGGGATGTTGGGACACTGCTGTCTCACCTATAGAAGAGATTTTTAGCCAGATCAAGAGAAGCATGAGGGTAAGGTTTCTCAAAAATAAAAATAAAATAAAAAAATCTATATAGCTATCTTTATTTTCCAGGTTCACAGAAGAGGCTGGAAAGGCTCAACAACAGAGGGTCCAAGGTGGGAATGCAGAAACTGCCAGGACTTTGGCTCTTTGGTCCTCACTGCCCACAGCACCATCAGGACCCACCTCAGAGAGACAGAAGAGGCTCTCTGGAGGGAGGTTTGGGATATTTCAAACATTAGCTTCTGTGGGAGTTGCTTTATTTCTGGATTTGTTATGCTTGGTTTGTCTTGCTGGTTTTAAATATTTGTACAAGTGACTAGAGCTATGCAAACTGTGCCTGAAGGAACTGTGAAACAGAGAAGAATTAACTGGAGGTACCAAAACTGGTCAGTATCCTAAGAGTTTTACAAGAGAAATTGAAGGAATATGCAAGAACAAGGAAATATTTCCCTTCTTTTGACCTGTGGAAGCAAATGTAAAGGGAATGTACTTTTCTGACAGAGAGGTTAATGGTGAGAGCTTGTCTTTAAATAGGTTTATGATTTAAATGTCTTTTAAAGCAATAATTTATTTGTGTGTAGACATAGCAGTAGGTAGGGAGGCTGTCTGTAACATCACTGTTCAGACACCTTGGCTTCTGCTGCTAGTTTTTTTTGTCAATATTTACCTTGATTTTTTTTTAAGATCTATAAAACGTGTGGTAACCTTTGAATGCCTGTGCAGATATGGTCAACCTGGCCTCTGTCCCATAATCCCCAAAGTGAGCAGCACCAAAAATGCTCTTTGCCATCACATGAGGCAGAGAAGTTTAAATTTCACTGGACAAGTTTGGGCAGCGTTGAAAGGTTTAAAAATACCTAAGCGTGGGACACATCACCTTCCCAAACACACAGTTTGCTATCTGATGTATCAAATGGCAGGATTACAATTTACAAGTATAATAATTCCATGTGGAAGCAAGTAGATGCCTTTTAAATTAATTGATTCCTTCCTGTCAGCTGCTGTAGTGGAAGGCAATGCTTGTAAAGAGAAATGTAAAACTGCCAAATGGAAAACACTGAAAATTAGAGATATCTTGATATGCAGAGAATAGCAGTGATGGTGAATAGCTGCAGAGAACACAACTACACTGGGGGTTGCCTGGACAAATAAAACCTCCCTTCTTATTGCTGCTGCCTTAACTGCTGGTTAAAAACAACTCAGCTGACAGGATTAATGGCATAAATCCATGAGAGTGAGAGAGAAATGAGGGAATAGGTTTCCTCTAATGGCACTGCTCTGTAGACAAGCACCTGAATGTCATTTTTGCTGAATGGGGAGGATGAAGAGACCACCTTGATGTGATGCTAATAAGATTTAGTTGTTGAATATCACCCTCTGGAAGAAAAAAGGGTGGTACAACACTGTGGCTTGTCAGTGTTTGTGACCAGGCTTGAAAATCCTACTACAAAAGGGAGAGCTACTTTTATAATTTTCCTCTGCATTTGCCACTTTAAATTTTTTTCTATAAATGCAGGAAAGAAAACAATAATAAGTTGGCATTACTTTTGGGTACTGCAGAGATGCTTCTCTGCCTCATTCCCAATTCATTAACCTCTCAGTTCTAGCATCTAAAACTGTATTTTGATATTAATTAGGGTTTTGTTTGCTTAGTTGTCTCCAGATTGTTCACTGATTATGCTGAATACTAGTGAGCTGAAATATCATTCAGTAAATAGAAATGTGTCCTATTGTTTCATGAAAGTTTATAAGAAATAAAAGTATTCTACAGAGGGAAGCCAGATTTAACAGCCTGCTGTCCCCTTACAGCAGCATGTGACTCTTTCAGCTCCAGGGGGAACCTCAATTCATGCAGCAAACTCCCCAAAGAATTCACATTCTGTAAACTGCTGCAGACATTTCTGTGAACAACAACAAATCGAAGCTGGCAAAATCAAAGCCTGCCAAAACTTGCTGAATATGAAGGCAAGATGTTTTCCCTCTCTGCTCTTGCAGAGCAGAATGTCTCCTGCAGCTTCTGTCTCTGTGGATGAGCTGGGGTTTATTCACTAGCATACATGCAAATTTCTCTCCTAGGAAAACATGCAGGTTTTGGGAGACAGCACCCGACAGAAAGGACTGTGTCTTTTGGCTCTCACTTCCAAATGAATTTGTAAGCATGAGAAAAGAATGCCTTCAGGAGGTTTAAAAATAGTTCTCATCGCTGGAATTTTTGTATCATACTTCTGCATGAGCTAATCCACTTCTGCTCCCCTGTTAAAAACCACGATGGGAAAAAAATAGCAGGAGCAGCAAGTGTTATCTGATAACTGTTTAATGTGATAGCATTGGTATCTAACAGAATTTGAAAATGGTGCCTGGGAAAAATCCTAATTCTTTAAGCTTCATGTTCTGGCAAACAGTTTGCTAGAGATTAGCACTGTAGTTATGATTAAAGTACAATCTGCATTATTCCACAATTTTTCCTTTCACATAGCACATTATGCTAATCACACTATATTCCATTTTTCAATAAAAGGTCAACAGTGCACTGTTTGTGCAGAATGTGCAATTTAAACTTCATGTCTGTCATTAGAGATAATCTAGGTTTGCTGTATCAAGTGAGGTTGTCATAGAAACTAGACCTGAGATCTCTGTTTACAGCCTTTGGAGAATAAACACTTTGCATTTATTCCACTGAAAAATAGGTGAACAATTAAATAAGGTTTGAAAACAAAACCGTAATGGCCCAGAGAGAGATGTCATTCATCAAAAATCAATATATGTTATGCAGCTGGTAAAGTCCAAGCATTCAAGCAGTTGACTGACAGCAATAGGGAAATATTTCCCGGGGGGGTGGAGGGTAAGGGAGTAACTGATAGTGTATCCTAATGCCTGGAGCAGAATTAATTTAAATTTGCTAATAAATTTTGTTCCAGGAATTGCACTACTGAAGGATATTTATTTAAATTTCTGCCTTATGTCAGGTAAGACTTTTTGTGTTGGCTATTTGGACATTTTAATAGCACTGGGAAACATTTTTGCTTTTTATTTTTTTGTAACATTCCGTGTCTTCCTATTGCAGCTGAACTTTTTGTTGTGGATCATAACGAGGTTTGCAGGCATCCTAAAAATATCCCTGGTGTCTACAGCTTCATTAGTGAGCAAAAGGGTTACAGCTTCCAGCTGAACATAGAGGTTTTAGCTGGCTCTTTCTGTGAGGTGTTATTAACTTGGAGAGCTCACCTCTGTCAGGCAGGGGTATTTACTAATGTCTCAGGAAAGGATTAGAGAACTATGTGGACAAAGACAGCCTCTGTGGTTATTGCACAGTAAAATCACCAGGACTATCAATCTTTTTTTCCTCAGGGCATAGTCATATTACCAGCTGGGTGTTTATGTAGGGGTTTTGTCAATGGTGTAGCATTTCTCTGCTGACGAGGTGAATTATGAGGATTTTGTGTCTTCTGCAGCATCTGAACACTGCCTGATGTCACAGGACAGGGTCTCTTACCAGCAAGAATGCTCTGCTTGTCTACCACACCCTCACAAAGGTGCACCCAAAAACAGATGGGCTGCTGCCAGCTTTTGAAGGGAAAGTGAAACACAGAATTTAACCAGATCTTGAAATGACACAGAAGTGAACAGAACTCTTGGCTAAGGCAAACTGAATGAAAAGCTTTTAATATTTTGCTTCTTTGTCAAAGTAAGGATTTTTCTCCCAGCAGAGAGAGCAACTGAGATTTTTCCATGTGGGAGGGATCCATGCTCTGCTTTCCAGGCTGTAAAACAAGACAGCAAAGCCTGATGCTTTCTGCTGGTGGAAGATGTGCACAGCTCTGTTTGCTGCAAAGCATTTCTCTTCATCTCTTCTAGCAATGAATGGGATCTGCTAGTCTCCAAGAGTTGTCCCTGATATCTCATTTTCCTAGGAAAGGAGGGGACAGCTCTGCTAAGGGCAGCCTGCACTGTGTTATGCCACTGGTGAGTTTGGTCTTCCAGGTCTATACAGAGCCCCACTATCAAACCCTATAAGAGGAACTGCAGTACTACAGGCTGATGATCTTGTATTTGTAAATCTCTGCAAGTCCTTGGTTTTTCATGAATGCCCAAACCAACCCCAGGTAGTTCTGTAAATGCAATTTCTCTGCCTTTCCAGAGCAGAAAATCTTCCCATGCCTGATGTGTTTGCTCAGCACCATGCACTTCCCTTCTAATTATCTGCTCTATTTGTATTTTTTCACCTCACACACATCAGTAACACAGTAGGTCTGTGAATAAAGTCCTGGTTTGTTGAACTGCCATTCAGACAATTTTTATGATACAATATAAAGCAATACAGTATTAGCAGGAGGACAGACCTTGAAAAGCACTTTATGTTGTGTCTGTGCCAATGCTGAGACTCACAGTCCTGACTTTGGGTGACTGGCACTGCATTGGTTAAAATACTGAGAAAATCATTACCCATAATAAGTTGTTTATCCTGCTCTTAAGCTTCCCTCAGAGCTGTTCCTGCCCCTGTGCTGCATGAGCACTGGGCCCCAAGCCTACAGACACCTTCAAACAGAGAAACCAAAGCAATGCTGGGGCTCACAGACAGCATCTGCACTTGACTGAGCAGCCTCAAAGGCCTGGGAAAGCCCTGGGGACATCTGCCAGTGGTTCTGCAGGCCTGGGGCTCAGGCCATGGCAGGGATCAGTGCCTGGATTTGGGAGGGATGTGGTCTGCCTGCCTTTCTGTGTGTGTCAGGTTTGCACAGGCTCTGCTTGTAACACTTTAATTTCAGCACATCACAAAAGCTTAGGTTGGTGGGTACATTGCATGTCTGAGCTGGCAAACAGCTGTCTGGAAGGAATAGCATTGTAGAGCCAAAGGAATTATCCTTTTTTTTTCAGCCTGGCTTCATCCCACAGATGATTTTCCCCCTCCTCGCCCCAGGAAGAACATCTCATCTCTGTTTTTGGCCCTGGTTTTATCAGCTGCATTTCCCTGTGCAGCTAATTTCCCTCAGTGTACATTCCATGTATGTAACCACTCTGCAAGGTGGAGAGGGAGATAGTGCTGGGATGTGCCCCACGAGAGACTGGAATGTTGAAGGTTAATGACTCCATCTCCCATCTATTTCTGGGTGCTTTGCACCCCCCCAGGGGCAGGGGGTGAGGTTTGGGTGCCTGGTGGTAATGCCTGCAGGACAGAGGGGACCACGAACACCCATCCCCGGGGCTACATGCCAGGCTTTGGACCAGATTAGCAGCTTTTTTGTCATGCTGGTTGTCCCCTCTACCCCTCCTGGAGAAAGTCACATCCACACCTCGGCCTGAGGGTGTTCATCCCTTCTGATGGGTCAGAGCTGGCTCAGCTGTGCTGTCATGTTTTGGCAGGGGTCATAAACCATCAAAGACCCTGGAAGCACCCCCAGATACATTTCTGGACTGAAAGCTCCCTTCCCCCAGGGTGTTTCTGCCTGAATCTGTTGCATGCTGTGAGTTATCCTTCCAGCTAGAGACAACTGATAAGTAAGAAGAAGTAAGTAAGTAAGTAAGTAAGAAGAAGAAGTAAGTAAGAATTCTCCTCTTCCCAGATTTCTTTTAGTTTATATGACAAAAATAAGTTTAATTTAAAAATCCTTGGTTTGGCAGGTGTTCTGTCCAAAGTCTTACTAGGTAGGGCTCACTTTTTGATCTATGCTGTGTTACATTTTCTGGCTAGGCAGGAATCTCTGCCTTTTATAAGATTGAGTGAATACTGGAGTGTATCACAAACAATCGTCTATTTAGAGAGGGAATTATTTCCCTTCAAGTGTCTTTTCACTTGGGTTTTTTTTTTTTTTTTGTGCATATCTAGTCAGGTTCTCCAGGTAAATGATTTGCCCTGTAATTCTCTGTATTCATTAGAGTTCCTTCACACTCAGCATGGATTTTTCCATTTCCAGTTTCAGGCTGCTTCTCACTTTTACCCATAAATTTCTTCTCTCTGGTTCCTTGCTACTGTCACCTCTTTAATAACCCAGTTTGCATGCTCTGTGCATCTTGTTCTCCATGATCCTTTCATGGGAAATATCTGCCCTGGCTGCTGTAGGAGGGAGTAGAGTGGGAAGAGCAGCGATTGCTCAGGTTGTACTGGTTTTGCTCAGTGATGAAGCCAGTGTCTCTTTTTGGGAGGCAGTTTCCCCTGCACTTGGCTTGTGCTGGGCTGAAGTGTGCAAAGTGAGTTGTGGACATGGATTCTGTTGATCTGGCAGTTAAGAAGTCTGAGACAGTTTTGGCAGTTATCTGTTTTTTACTTAAATTTGAAGCAAGCTTCTTCTCACAGAATGGATGGGAAATTGCATTCTGCTGTAACCCTTTCCTGTGCACATTTCTCCAGGCCTTTGGAGCAAGCTCTGCTTGAGGGACTCTATGGCCTTATCCACTTGCTGGGAACGTTTTGGTGCGGAGGGTGATGACAACAACATCCCAAACCTTGCACAGGGACCCAGAAGGACAGCCTGAAACACTGCATGAGCAGTGCCAGATGTCAGGATTTGACCTGCTGCTGCTGCTGCTTCAGATCATGGGCAAACAGGAAAAGAGTGATGCAGCAATTGAATCAACATTTATTGAAAGCTCCTGTTGAAAACACAGTGCAGCTTTTGTGATGGACAGTGTCCCTATCTCCCCAGGCTCCTGGGCCATGAAGGTCAAGGAGGGCACTGTGCTGGCCTGATAACGAAGCTTAGTTACCCTCAGCACCCAAACCTTTCCAAAAGGCTGTGATGCCTGCGAAGATGGGGTGATTATAATGGCTCTTCTGTGAGGTTAATCTGTAGAGATTTGCACAGGGTGGTGAATGATTTGTCACATTCACCCTGCCCATTTCACCCTGACTTCCTCTCGCTCTGTTTGGCCTTGACCCCTACAGCGTGTGGTGGGGAGGGACAGCTTCCTCCCAGCCACCTGGTACCTGCCCCTGCCTCCACCCTGGGTGCTACAGGAATAATAAAAAAACCCCATTCTGTGCCTGCTGACTACTTCCCCCACTTCTTGGGCTTTTCATTCAATTTCTCCCAAGTATTATTAAAAAAATATATGTTTGCATGGCGTCTTACAATATTTTTGTGAAGGGAACGGCTGCACATTGCACATGCTGAAGGTGATTTTGAAGGGATCTAAAACAGAAAGTAAAGTGGCAGTTGCAGATTATGACTAGAATTTACTGGGAAATTTTAGTTCTGATTTTTTTTAAATAAGAAAATGTTTCTACAGATTCTGTTTTTGAAGGACTGGGCTATAATGTTACAGCTTATTGCTGCATGCCTCACACTCATAGGTTTTAGTTCTAATTTATGATTGTCTCTGTATCTTTATTTTCAGTTTTAAATAAATGAAATAATCCATGGGGAGAGTTTCAGTCTGTCAGAAGTGTTATTTTCCAAGATGAAATAATTCAGAAGGACAGTCAGTGCTTGGCAAAACTGGCATGTATGAACTAGGGAGAGAAGAGAGAGCTCATATGTGACTCCAAAGCTCAGCAGTTAAATGGTTTTGTCTCCAGCTTGGGCCAGCAGATTTTGTGCAGCCACTGCAGCAGGAAGCAGTGGGGGAGGAGAGGGCAGAGGCTGGTGCTAATGTTTTTAATTTCTCATTTACTATCAGGCAGCACCATATGGAGCAGAACGGAGCATATAGAGGAAAGAGGGATGGATGCCATTTTTATTCCTTGAGCTTCTTGTCAGATGAAAAGGAAAGTGAATTCTCTGCAGGTAGCTTGAGCCTTGCCAGAAAAAGTGTTTTTTATGATTGCTAATGCTGGTGAGGACATTTTATTTAATCAATTGTGTGGGCTTTTGGGTCTTCTTTTTAAATTTTTTTTTTTTGTTCTTCATAGGATGAGTAGGATTGGCTTGTGCCTCTCTAATATTCTCATCATGTCAGCGCATTATTTTCTTGCTGCATTCAGAAGCATGCTAGGTACTTGTCACAATCAAATATTATTTATTTGGAGGCTCGGTGGGATGCCCAGGCATCTGAATGCCTCTAAAAGAAACACTGCTGCTTTGAGTGATTATACAGTGGCACTTCTGCTCCCAGCTGTGCCTCACAATCCCGGGCTGCCAGCAGACCTGTGGTGAGCAGAGACTTTCCCCTGCTCTGCTGCTTCTCCTCTGACATCTCTTCCTCCCTCAGATTGCATTTTGGTTGGTTTGGTTTTTTTTCCACTGACCACTCAAAGCCAAAAGCTTTGCCCTTGGTCAAAAGCCTTGGAATTGGGTGAGGGGAGGGGGAAGAACCTGCCAGAAAAGTGTCCTCGATGATCTTGTGTTGTAATGTGTGTGCAGAGGGTTCTTGAGAACTGGTGGGGGCTCTGGGCTCCCCTGGAGCACTAAGAAGGCACTAAAGGCATGGGTAGGAGTAAAGGCTTGGGAAAAACTTTTTAATAAAGCATCTCTTTGGAGCTGTGCCATCCTGAGCATAAAGCTGTGGCTGCTCTGTGAGAACCAGGCTGCTCTGTGTCAGCAGGGAGGCCCCCAGCAGAAAGCCCCTCCAGTCCCTGGGCCATGAGACCAAACCCTGAGTGTGTTTGTGTGCTTGTTTAGACACGCAGTGCTCATCCAGCCCTCCAGTGTCTCTGCTAGCAGGGTGCCTCTTGAGCCCCAGGGAGCAGAGAAATCCACTGGCACGGCTGCATCAGCTCTCCTCCAGCCCCATGCGCCCTCAGCTCAGTGTGCTGCAGATGTAAATGATTTAAAAAGCATTATTTGCCAGCTTCTCCCTTTAATAGGGATTAGTGAATCTGTTATCTATTCCTTCTGCTGAGGTCATTGCTTCATAGCTGCAAGGCTACAACCTCATGACTCCATCTCTTAATTGTGTTTTAGGACTGCTTTCCTTATCCATAATGGATTTGCAGTGCAGTCAGAAATGAAAAGCGATGTTCATAAAAATATTAAGTTGAGGGTAGCACAAAATCCCCCTCAACCCTCTCTCATGAGCCTCACTTACAGCTCCATTGACAAAAGATATACAGGCACGTGTCAAAAATGTCAGCATGGTTTTGTAAAGGAAATGATGTCCAATTATCGATCTTCCTTTAGAAGTTTTACCCTCTATAACTCATTCTCAAAACCTCATTGTGTTTTTCCCAAAGGCAGAGACATTTAAAGCAGGTCATTGTGTGCTGGGGCCTTGCCTATCCTGTGTATTCAGGTTCTTCAAACAGCAGCAGATATTTCAAAAAGCCTTTTAGGGGAGAGGGTGGTTAAGTGCTGTGGTCAGTCTCAAGCTTCTGCTGTGCCCAGGCAGCCTCTGTAAACCTAAAAAATGCTGAAAATCCTCAGTGAGAGACAGTGGAGGAGTGTCTGGTGCTTCTCACGGGTATGGGCTGGGGGAATTTAGTACCAAAAACATCTAAGAAAAAGCCTGGTGTGGGTAAAGCCCATCCTGGCTGGTCTTGCAAGCCTTTGGACAAGACTCAGTCCTTCTGCATAGTGTGGTTGGACTCTCTCCAGCAGAGCTTGGCACCTGCCTTGGTCATGGCATTTGGGACTTTCCTGCCTCCCTGCACTGCATCATTAACTGCTGGCTCAGGGAGGGCACAGCAGCCCTGTTTTGCAGCCCTGGTCACTGTCCCAAAACGGACAACAGCTTTTATGCAGCAACATGCAGAAAACTGCTGTCAGTCTGCATATGTGTGTATTTCTTACCTCTCCCTGGTGACTGCCTCTTCCTGTTTATGCATTACATCCTGGAGCAGGTATGAAGGAATTTGTTTTCCTCGATGGAGACAAGCACCTACAGGTGAAAACCATCTCCTGATCAAAGCCTAGGTATCATCTTCAGGGTTTCTGACTTGCCTCCCTTTGGGTTGACTCTTCAGTACCTTATATTTTTTTAAAGCTCCTGCTGCAAAACAGTTGCAGTGCCTGAGTTAGAGCAGTGCAGCAGCTCCTGGTGCTTCACTGGGACATGCTCAGATACCACACACCTGATGTGCCTGTTTTTGAGGGTGAGGAGTCCTCAGCTGAATCACTGAACATTTGCCAATGCAGATTTGTTAAATCTGGGAAGCGTTTAGCGTGCATGCTCCAACTCTCAAACTTCCAAATTTGTGCTGAAGAAAGGCTTGCTTGGACTCATTGCTCATCTGCAAGAGGTGCTTGCTTGCCTTGTCCAGCTGGCAGCCTGCCCAGGCAGCAGTCTCACATCACATCACCCCAGGGGAAGGACCTGTGCTGCGCACAGCCCTCAGGACAGCAAGGGAGGAGATTGGAAAGAAGCTTTCAAGGAAGAGAAAGGAGGTAAGTGACCTTGAATTGACAGGGTCTTTATCCTATTTCTTATCTGAACCCTGCTGGATCAAGACTGGCTGAAAATGATTTTCTTCTGCTGCTTGCTCAATGGCCTGTGTGAAACGTCACTGACAGATCTGGCTGCCATGCTGCCAAGCCTTCAAGGCTCCCTGTGAGCAGCACAGTCCTGGCCCCTGCTGTGCAGAGCCTCTCCTGCTGTAACGTGAGGCACTGCTTACTCTCCATGATATTTTGGGGGAGGAAGGCAGTTTTCTACCCCCCACAATGACTCACAGCTGGCAGAAACACAAAGCCAGCAGCCCACGCACCAAGTTTAGTCTGTTGTTTAGCTGGCTGCGTGCGTCTCATGAGACCACTTCCACACAAGCTGCATTCACATCCATCCTTCATTAAGATAGCAGTGGGGGTTTGCAGAGTGGAAGGGCATTTCAGATGATATCAGGGTGTTTTAGATGATATTGGGAGTGGGCTGCAGGAGCTAGAATCATCACACCCAGCTGTAGGTGTTCAGAAGAGGTGGGTCTCAGCTTGTTGTCCTTGGAGGAAAGAGGCATTTGTGCTTTGAGTTCCTGGAACTGTTCAAGGCCAGGTTGGATGAGTCTCTGAGCAGCACAGTGAGGTGGTAGCAGCCCCTGTCCATGGCAGGGGGTTTGGAATAGATGACCTTTGAGGTCCCTTCCAACCCAAATAATTCTGAATTCAGTGATTTAAGAGGGCGACTATTGTACTTCCAAGTGGATTTGGACAAGGTGTTGGCTCCCCTGCTGTTGCTGGCACAGTGTTTGGGGATTGGCTCTTCATGCCCAGCTGGAATCTCTCAGAGTGAGACCCAAGCTCAGTTCTGCAGGTGATTCATGTGAGCTTGTTGCTGCATCCCACTAGTGCTTAAATCCCAGTCTGCTCCAGCTTTTGTGAGTAGGGGGTTCTTTGGGGTGATTCCTGTAATTGGCTCAGGAAAGACTTCTCCAGAAGTCACTTTAATATAGAAAGTTGGATAATTGTGTGCTTCAGCCTTTCAGTTTACTGGTGACTTTTCAATGTCTTTCACAAAGAGAACATAAAGGACTGTGGCATTGTTGGAGGGATGCACATCCAGCATCCCATCATGGCAGCATGGAATGGGAAATTCTGATTCAGCCCCTGGATCTCATCAGGGTCCAGCTGCAGGGAAGCTGGGATATTGAGATAGGAAGCTGGATATTGTGCCAGTGCTGTTTTAGTGCAGTGCTTTCCATATTTAATGTGGCTAAATGAGGCTGACTCTTTAGGAGTGTCTTTGCAGGAAAGATGCTTCCTGTGTGCCTAGAAAATGCCTCCCTCAGCTTGGGTAAGGTCTGAACAGGTAATTCTAAAAAAGAAACTCAAATTTTTTTGAGGCAGCAGGTGCTTTCTACAAGGTATGAAGATTTCATTTGGAAATGGGGCACATCTTGGACATTGCCAAGGAGATCTGTAGTATTCAAGGCTGGCTCTCCAGTCTGAGCCTTGACTGGTTCAGTTATGTCTAGAAATTCCCTTTCAGTGGGTGTTTAATATAAAGCGAATTTGCATCTCATTTCCAATTCTTTTTCTGGTGCTACTGTCTGTCATATTCCCCTGAGACATCCACCTCACCTCTAAATTGATCTAGAGCCTTTTTTCAGAGGTGAAACCTTGCTGCTTTTCACTAGGCATCAAGCAGGGCAGTACTCTCCAGCATTTATTGCAGCTGAGACACGTGATTTGATCAAAGATTTATCCCATCATGTGAAAATCCTGCCCAGGACAACACCTTGGACTCTTCTTTTTCCCTGCACTTGGAGTCTCAAACTGGCAGAGGAGGTAAAACACGTGCAGGTGGCAAACCCCACCAAAGCAGCAGAGAGAGCAACAGGTACTAAGAGGGGGAAGAACATTTGCTTTGCCAAGGCTTGAAAACTCTTTGGGTGCCAGAAGATGTGGGTGAGGTCCTGAAAGGCCCTGAGGAGCAGGCAGTGAAGTCCAGCCCTGTGGAACATCTCAGTGAAGCCCATCATTACCACCTCCTCACTGTCATGCTACTCCTCTTCCTCTGCCCAAGGCAGCTGACACGAAGGAAGTTGAAGGGGCAGTGTTTTCCACAGGTGCTGCCACTCTGACTGCTGAATTTAGCGGCCACTCTGCAATTCCTCAGTACCCAAAGCTGTTGGAGGAGTCCTGGTTGAGGTGAGGGGAAAAGATAAGCAAGTCAAAGGCTTCATTAGGGAACGAGTCCATCCGTGGTGGCTGGGGCTGAGAGATGAAGCCCTTTGCTTGGCTGGGGCTCTGCCACAAGTTCTCCTGTCTCATATCCTTTGCCTTGGCCTCACCTTGGAGTTGTTGCTGGCGACCCTGGTGTAGCTGCCACACAAGCATAAATTGGATGAGAGCTAATTAACTGTCAAAACCCAGGGCAAAAGACAATAAACCCCTGCTTCACCTCCTGGTGGGTTTCAGTCTTTTCTCTTTGATGTGACAGCTTGTCCTCCATTCCTTTTGCAAACAACTCACCAATGCAGAGGAAATGCAATACAGCAAGGCAATCACTTATCGCCAGTGACAGCAAATAAACATGAAAAATGGGCTTTGAAATACTAAAGGACAATGATCAGAAAGGTTTCTTCTTTCATCCTAAATCATGATGTTTAGCACTCGGCTGTAGTATTGTAAGTTATTTACAAATGTCTCGGCTTGTTAGGAAATATGTGTTTTTATATAAAGATAAATAATGTTTTTAATCAGATGATAGATGTGCATGCTGTGCATGGGGAGGGGGAAATGTGCAGAGACCAAGCCAGGCTGGGTGTAATATCCTCATCCTAATGGGGAGGCACCTAACCAAGCAAAATATTGCAAAGTGACATTTTCTCGTAGGCATGAGTAACACAGACGTGTTCGTATTGAAGGAAAGCTCATTAAAATTTCTGATGGAACAATTTTCTGTCAAAAAATGAAATTTCATCAAAATCAGGGTTTCTTACTGAGAGCTGTCAATCACACAGATATTTGCAACCGAGGAACATTTTTGTTTTGCTTTGAAAAGGTAAAATCCTTGTTTCTGTGTTTGTTTGGATTCTTCACACAAAATGTTGATATACTTTGGCAGGATTTAATTTGTTACATTGCTTTGATGTTCTCAAAACACAATTTTAAAACGTATCAATATGGACAGGTTCAAAACTGGGTTTTTTTGGATTGTCACTTCATGAGAAAATTTAATTTTTTTTTGGTTCTCATTCAACGGAAAAACATGCCAGAATGTCAGTTTCTCATATGACACAAGTTCTGTTTTTCACTCAACTCCAATTATAGCATTTGAATTTTGAAATTCAAAGAAGCAGAGAAAAACAGGAGACAGGAATAAGATGTGTCAAAACCACCTTTTGTTCCCCCCCTCCCTCAGACATATGAATCAGCTTTGGCAACCTCAGCACTTCCCAATGTTGTTATTGGAATTAGAATATTGGTGTATTATTATTTCCATGCTATTGTAGGCACATTCCTAGCTGGGCCTTGTGGGGATCTTCTTTTTTTTCTGTAAAAGCTCAGTCCCTACACCTGAATGTGGGATGCAACCTCCTCCTCCCACGGAAGGGGAGGTTTTGCACTTTTTTTTATTTTTTTAAAATTCTCATTTCTGCTGCTTGTGAGGGATTTGGGTCATTTTGCTGATTGAGTGTTTGGAAGTAATGGAAGCTGCTGTTCTCTGCAGGCTCTGGGGCATCCTGCTGACTTGGGGGACTGAGCTATGGAGTTTCAGGGTCCTCTGGACAGTGAGAGCTGTTAACAACAGCTCGAGAGCTGTGGAGGGAGCAGAAGGCAGCTGTACCCAAAATGAACAATCCCACCCCTCAACAGCAGCTGCTGTGCTAGCAGCTTTTACTTAAAAACAACTCCCAAATCTTCCCTGGACTGTTTCACAGTGTGAGCATGTTTCTGAGTGATTTGTTTTCTTTGCAAAGAAGTTGTAACAAACTTTGGAGCAGCCAGTGAACAGCTACAGGTGCATCTATTCAAGGGTTGGTTTGTCTTGCTCCAAGGTGTAATACATTTGGAAGAGTGCTTACCTTTTGTGAACACACAGGCAGAGCAGGAATGCTGGAAGCAGGACTGCAGTATTGCCCCAGCAGCCCCTTGCTGCTGCACACACTTTTGGATTATTTCAGTTGTTTCGAGGTTAAGGCAGCCTAGCTTAGGAACTCTTTCAAGGGGGAATGTAAGTCATGCTGGAAATGAGGCTTTTGGAAAACAAGAACACAGATTTACTTCATATAGGATGTTTTTTGGTGTTAGAAAATAAATTCTGTTCAGCAAAGGCATTCTCTGCTTAATTACGTGATTTTGACAGGTTTTATTCCAAGAACAAAATGTCACCATTTGTCACAAGCCAGCCTGAATTAGACTTTGTTTATGCATCCCTTTTCCACACTACTTTGAATTATACCATAGTAAATTTGGAGCAGCTCTACTGAGCTCACTGGAAAGTGGCTTTGGTTTTACACAGGTGGAATTAAAAGGGGTTTTGGCCTGTGGCACTCTGATTTGTGGCAAATCTGAGACTTACTTAAGCAAAAGACTTACAAAAGTCTTTGGCCACCCTGACATCATTCAACTCATTGCACTGTCCTTCCCCACTTCATAAAAGGTTCTGATTTGCTTTTTGTTCCAGGGTTTGGTCTGCTTTTGAGGGAGGGAAGGAAGACTTTCTCTGTGGTGAAAGAAGAAGGGGGAAGCTGTGACCTTCACATGTGATTTTGTTTGGCTTCTGTGTGGTTTTCTGATGGATGGGGAAAACGAACTTGGAAACTTCTTGAAATAAGCCTTCCAACCTGGAATAGTTTCTGGTGGAAGAGGGGGAACAATCCTGCATCAGCAAAAAGCTCTGCAAATTTTGCACTGCCCTGTAAGGAACAGGTGCTGTGGGAACCTTGGGCAGTGATGGGCAGGGGTGTGAGGCTCCATGGGGTGTGCAGCTGCCTGATAAGCCTTGCAGGCTGAAGTCCTGCTTCAGAGAGTGAAGTCGTTAGAAATCAGCCTTGCCCAGGAAGGCTGATTGGAAGTTTTATTGGCTCTAGTGGCTCCTTCAGAGTGACTTTTGGTAGGGCACAGCTATTAAATGCAGAGTGGCTGTGACTGCCAAAGAGCAGAGAGTGAGGAGAAGGCACAGTAACAGTGAGGGTGCCTTGGTGAAAGATTCCTTTAGCTGAATTGGAGTTGTGTTAACTTCTTCCCTGAGGGCAAATACTTGATTTTATTTATGCCTCCTGATTTAGGAGAAAGCTTTCATTTTCGAAAGGTTTCAGAATTATTTCCCCTCTCCCTCCCACTTGTTATATTTGACTAGCTGTGGCACTGACTATCGTTCCACATGATAAAAACACTCTGCTATAGAAATCAGAAAAGAAATGAACCTCGTAATAAACTAATCTTCTATTTCTTGGTTTCCAAATCAGATTGCTGTGTAAATGCTTATACCTTGGGCCTTTTAAAATTCCCATCACTCCAGCATTTCCCTCCACTCAGACTCGGTGTTAGACTCAAGCCTTTTAAAACACATTTGTTTTCCGAAAATAACCATGGACATTTTTGTGCCCAAAACCTTTATGCTCCAACGCTGCTTACAGCTTCAATAATGGGATAACCTATCAAAGTGGAGTGACCCATTTAACTGTTTCTACCCTTGCTGAAATGCAAAAAAATTTAAATCTGCTCTTTCCTTCTCCTGGCAGCTCCCATTTCCCCACTGACCCTGCTGTTGTTCCCTATTTAGGAATAAGCAGGATAACCATGTCCTTGGTTGGTATCTATGCCCACATTGTGCAGTGAGAGCCATGTCTGTGCTCAGAAATGTGAGGAGAAAGCTGAAAAGGGGCATAACATAGATTAGGGCAGCTAGAGAAACCTTGTTTTGCATTCTTCCCTCCCCCTTCCCCAGCATCAGAAACACGAGAAGCCCAGGGGAGCCAGCAGCCAGGCAGGTTTTGCATCCTCAGGACACTGATTTGTGCTCAGCTTTGCCAGGTTCCTGCAAAAGGCTGCAGCAGCCTCAGCCTGCTTTGTCCATCTGCCCCGGGCACTGCCAGGACCCAGGAGCGCTGTGTCCCTGTGTTTGGTAATGCCCAGCCTGCCGGGACCCCCTTGGGACAGCTCCGCTCCCGGGCGGGATGGAATCGCTGCAGGGCAGGGCTGGACGGGGCTGATGGCCCGGCACGGTTTGTGCAGGGGTGCGTGAGCTGATGGATACCACAGGGATCACAGTTTTGGGGTCTGCCCTGCGCACTGACACACCTGCAAGAGGGTAACACACCCCTCTGATGATCCCGAGGCTTCCCCAATGACCCCGGTGTCAGACTCCTCTCATGCCTCGGGAAATGGTTCTTTTTGTCTATTGGAGCTCATCTCTCAACCAGCCTTTGTGGCTCTCTAAGGTTTAGTTTTCTGCACCATTCATTTGTTGTCTGTTCCCACTTAAATTGCCAGTCTTGATGCCATATGGCTCACTTAGTAGACAAATAAGCCAGTGTATGTGGTGTAAATATTTTCTTACAAGTTAGATTGCAAATAAGGAAGTTATTTCAAGAGAATAAATTGAGTTTTCAGAGTGAGATAAACAACAAAACCAAAAAAGTCTTTCAATACTGCTCTAGAGGATTTCACCTCAAAGGTTTTGAATGCCTGATACATCCTTCCTTTTATTTTTTTTAAATAATCTAACTAGATTTTTAATTACTCTTTAATCTGCCCTTTGGTAAAACTCACTATGATCCATTGGTACGTTATAAATAGCAACAAAAGACCCATCTCTCTTATAAAAAAAAATTTAAAAAATTGGTGGATATAGTATAAGAACAAGAAATGTCAGGTGTAAGATTACATGGTATAAATGGTGTACTGGAAAATATTAGGCAACTCATAGTGCTTTTGCTGCTGTTCAACCCAGTACCCTCAGTTCAAAGCTTAGCAAAGCTGCAAAGGCTAAAACAACAACTCCTCTCTCCCCTGAATGTGCTCTGGGAGCAGCTTGCAGCTTATTAAATTATTGCAGATACTATAAAAGGCTGTATCTCAAAGCTCATCTCTCAGATGTGCTCTCCTGTTGTGTACATTGAGCTGCTTCTGGGAGGGAGAGGAGAGCCCTGATATTTACTGCCCTAAAAACACTTTGAGGATAACACAGCCCCATCCATTTCTTGAACTCTGCCTTTTTTCACAGACTGCTTTAACCTGATCTTGTAAACAGGGGTGAGAACAGAGGTGTTCAGAACAGAGATGCCAAGGAGTAAGTGGGGAAAGAAAAACCTAAGGAAGAGGTGGATGGGTTTCAAACCCGTCCTCTTTGCAGAAATCTGGAGTAAGGCTGCTTGTTCAGGATGCAAGTCAGACATATGAACATATTTGAGTGTTGTTTTAAAAGCAAGGGTTTAATGCTATGCCACCTTCCAGAGCTCAGTGTTACATGGGTTTGTTTGTTTTTGTTTTTTGTTTCTGTTCGTGGCTAAGCAGGACTCCAGCCTGATCTCAGCACCACTGGGTGGGCAGAGATGGGGAGCAGCGGGGGCTGTGGCAGTACCTCCAAGGAGACTGCAACCCCAGGGCGTCCCCCTGCAGCACTGCCATGCAGAGAGGGAAAACGTGGGAAGTGCTGCTCAGAGCAACCCAAGAGGAGATCAAAGTTGGGACATGATGTAGCCTTAGGTGACTTGTTAACATCCCAGTGCATGTAGGTTGTGCTTGGAAAAGTTCTAGCCCTTATCTAATGGAATAAATTATGCCTGGCATTAAGTGTTAATGGCCCTGGGAGTGAGAGGACCACTGAAACCCAGAGATATGAGGAGCACCTGTTGAGAGTCCAACTCATGTGCATTTTGGAGTTTAGGCTTCTAGCTCAGCTATTGTCTTCTGAAGATAAACCATCAGGTTGAGGCAGCCAAAAAATATTTCAAGGGAGAAGTGGCTGAAACAGCAGAGCTGCACTTGATTTTATCTAATCTGCCTTTGAGAAACCAGATTATGGCTGCCAGGTCTGCTACAAAAGCCCACTTGGAGTTTGCTCTTGGAAGAAACAGAGTCTGTTCCAGGGAGCTGCAGCCATGTGCTGCTGGAGTGGATTGCTGAGGCATAGGTTTGTTTTGTTTGAACGGGACAAGCAGCTGTTTTAGGCTCCTTGTGATTTAGCCAGGCAGGATTTTGCCATGGAGTGTGAGCAGAGCAGGCTGTGAACCCGGGATTTTGGCAGGTGGCCGGGGCTGTGTTTGCAGCTGAGTTTGTGACCTGGTGCTGCCTTTGCCCTGCCTGGTGTGGGGCAGGCTGAAATGAGCGTGGGCTGTATCATCTTTTGTTCCTCCTCCTGGGCACACAGGCTCCAAGCACTGCTGATATGAGAGGCTTGACAGCAAATGTCCCAGAGGCTGAGGTGGCTGGCAGGGGGAGTGGGGACTGCACAGCTCTGTCCCTGCACCAGCTGGGAACCAGCTGGAATCCAGCCTGACACTGAATCCCTGGCCTTGGCTCAGTGGTGCTGGGGATGAAGAATCCTCTCCTCATCTCCCTGGGTCACCAGGGAGAGCCACGTTCCCAGGAGGATCCCTGTCACCTGGCAGGGGGGACAGCCAGGATGTGTCCTGACAGAAATCCTGACACTGTGAGCCTTCCAGACTGGCTTCCTCCTCTCCTCCCAAAGCCTGAGGATGTCTGAATAACACCCTGCTGTGCCCTGTGGATTGCAGTATTTTTCCCTGTTCCTGTTGTTGTGACATGCAAATGTGGTAGAATAGCTTCTCCCTAAACTTCTGCCTCTGAAATTTTCTCTGTCTCTGATTTACTTTGTCACCAAGGGTTTTCTCGTATCATTTTATAATAATTTTTGACACTAAAAGCAATGTTTTCAAAATGTCTGGCCGACCCCTATAGGTCTCAAGGGCTGTTCCACAGCATCTCCTGTAGCCTGGAGTGTAACTAGAGCTCCCACTGTGGTTTTTGCAGCTCAAAGGGTCTCCAGGTTGGATAAAAAGTGTAAAGAAATGAACACTTTGGTGCCCTGTGTCATATGTGCTCGGAATGATCTGCTGGCAGAAATTTAATTTTGTTTCCAGTAATTTGAGGTTATGGATAGGATTACATCTCCCAGCCAGAGAGAGACATTAATCAAGAAACAGGCCTCTTAATCCTCCTTTCAATTTTAATGAAACACTGTAAAAATGCCTTTCACCAGGGGATGTCAAGTATCAGTTGTGCTTTGATTAACATGCTTTTGTGACAGGTTTACTGTTGTACCATGTACCAAGTTATTCAGCAACCTAATTTAAGCTGTCTGTCAAGGGAAAACAAGTACAAAGAGAGCATTATTTTCTCATTGGACTTGCAATAACAGACTTCTGTATCTACAAACATTTTTTTTTTTTTAATGCTGGTTACTCCACACCCGTTGTGACATTTTTAACCTTCAGAATAAATGGGTAAAGTCTGGACGTGACACACATCACACTGTCCCCTGAATGGCAATTAGGAAAGAGATAAGAAATCGGAAATGTTTTTGCAGCTGATGTAAGTTAAGCACTTGCCTTTCTCATAGCAAAGTGGAATTTGGATCAACTCTTCTGGAGTATAATGGGTGTAAATCTGGGGCAATTGAGAGGAGCGCTGGGCCCTGAATCTCTAATCCTCTCATCTTTTTTCCTGTCCCCCTTTTGAAGTCAAAACACATTTTCAATGGAGGCTTTGTGGTTTGAGTTGGGTTTGGCTTCTTATCTGCTCAGTTTTTTTCTAATGTGGCTTGATTATATTAGATATGAACTTCCTCGTGGCTGGAAGCCAACACCAGACAGACTGTTCTCTCTCCCAGCCCCTGAAACCTGACAGGGGAATGCCAAGTCTTTTCACAGGAGTTGGTTTATTTTTAGAGAGGGATTTTTTGTTCCTGCCTCTTTAAAAATTGACCTCTGGAAACAGAACAGCCCCAGATCATCTCAAAGTAGAATGTAGCTGGAGACTGGAGTCTTCCATGCAAACACAGCCTCTTCCAGCTAATATGGCACACAGGCTGCCCTCACCAGCCTGACACCCACCAAGCTTCAGCATCTCAGTTAGCAGAGAGTTTTCTCTGTGGCTGGGTGCAATTGCACTCTCGAGCTGTGGAATGTGGACTAAAAGCTTTGCAGTCCCCTCTCTGGTGTGTTGTCTGCTCTGTGGACAGAAGAAATGAATTACAAGATGATCTTTCCATTTGAAAAGATTATAAGTGAGGTCTCAGCTTACTTCTTTAGACTAATTGCTGCCAGGAGGCTGGGATAGCACTTGCCTTGCTTGGCTCTCTGCAGGGCAGGGCTGGCGGAGTTGCAGCATCAGGAGGAGAGGGAGTCAATGGGCTGGCAGGTGTGGCAGAGGTGCCAGTCCTCTCTGAAAGGGGCTGGTTTTCCCTGCTGACCAGCCAGCAAGGATTTTGCAGGAAGGACAGCTGTGGCATGTCCTTGCCTTGTCAGGTTTCTCATGGCACCGAGACCTGCTGAGGTCCCCAACCTCTGACCCCTCTGCCAGGGCGCTCTGGTGACCTGGGAGGGTGTTCAGGAGCCCTTTGTAACATCTTAATGGCCTTATTAACACCACTAATTGTAAGTGACAGGGAAATTAGTCTCAGCATAGCAGTTTGAACAATTATGTTTGGCCTGCTAAAGTGACAGAATATTCATTAATGCAATAAGAAAAAAAAAAAAGGTCTCCTCAGGATTTGCTCCTCTGAGCAGAGTAGCCTGGCTGTTTGTCTGTTCTAAGCCTCTTAAAAAGAATGCAACTTTGTTTGCAGCTCTTGCCAAAAATTCTCAGCTGTCAAACCAGTTTATTCCATGAAACACACTGAGGGCAAGTGTGTCTCTACTCTGCCTCTGACTTGATCCACAGGGAAGAAGTTTAAGAGAGGGAAAAGTGCCTCAATCTCTATTTGCCACAAGGACAAAGAGGCTTGGGGCCTCTTAGCTGAATCCCAAACTATGGTGATGGAATCCACTGGTAGAACCAGGGTGCAGATATTTAGGGTCAGAAACTGTGATGGGGGTTGTGCCAGGTCTGGAAGTTCCCCAGTGTGTTTTTTTTTACTGCTTTGCACTCCAGGTCTCATTTGAGAGCAGAGCTGTTTTTCTGGAGGAGGCTGTGCTTCAGCAGAGCCCATGCCAGCTCTGAAGGCCTTGCTGCCTTCAACAAGACAGCCAAAACCTGAGGCAGCAGGGAATATGGGGGGACCTGGACTGATGATGTGCTACATTTCTGACTCTCTCCATTTGATTTCACTGCTGTTAGGCAAGTAAAGGCACATGTGGTTTGATTTTGTCCATGAGACTCTTCTTCTATGCAATGGAAGCTGCAAAATAGTGGATCAGTCTTTAGTCTTACTGGCAAGAATTCTGTCTGAAACCCTGAAAATGGTTACTTTAACACATTGTTTTGGTTAGTGGTAATTTTGCAGGGCTGTTTCACCTGATATTTCCGTCACAGATCTGAGGGATCCTGTGGGATCTCCTTGGGCTGGGAAGTTTTTCAAGATGTTGCTGAGGGATTTTGGGTGAAGGGCAGCCCTAAAGACAGACTCATTTTTCCAAGAACCTTTGTGTGGCATTGCTTTCAAACAACATGCATGATGAAGCTGGGAATTCTTTACACAAACTTTGTTTAATGTCTTAACCAATGAGCATCCTGGTACCTTGGATGAGGTGGCACTTGTTACGGTTTTATTCTGGTTTTTATTTTTGATAAATCCATCTGAAATCTGACTAGTGAAGTTGTCATTTTTTTTTTTCAATAGCTTCACTCCTAAGTGAAAGCTGTCATTGCAGAAGTGTTTTAGTTCAGTGGAAACACCAGGACTGTGTTTGGGACTGCAGGATCATGACATTTTTTTAAGCACAGTGGGAGACAGATGGGTGAGCAGCCAGCTTGATGCAAGAACAATAAGAACAAATGAGCTTTTTAAAAATAGAACAATTGCATTTGGAAAGAGGATTGGGGGGGGGGGGGGTTGAAGATGAGAGGGAAATAATTCTCCCATGATTCTATCCTGGTTTTTTTATATTAAACAAAACATGTTGCAACATTGTCTTCGTTAGCAATGAAGTGACAAACTGGAGCACTTCCAAATTGGCTGGCTCCAAACTGCTTTCATATTGACCTGAGATGTCAGCTGCTATTATGTTCTGCTGACCACTGATTGCTTCCAGAGTAGCATTTTCTCCTGTGAAATGAAAGAAGTTCCATCTCAGTGATCTCAGTGTCTCCTGGTGTTTCTGGAGAACGATAGTCATGGGAAATGGTAGTGCCTTTATTTCAAACCACTTCTCAGTTTGAATGAAATGAATTGCTAATATTGAAGTTATTTACGCTGTGAGAGTGAGTTTTGTGCAAGAATGTTTTGCTCATCTAGGAGATCCTCCACTTCACCTTCTTAGAGTCAGAAAGCCAAGGTGATAAGTGCCTCTAACTTGTTTCCCTGCCTTCACACACAGGTACACAGAGTTGGGCTTGGATATAGCAATGCTGACATCCTGCTCTGCAGGTAAGCTTTTAAGTTTTCCTGTGGAATTATGTAAAAAACCATAAATATGGAGAAATGGTACTTCTGGTAGCAGTAGTTGAAGATCTGTGCTCAGTTATCAAATGATACAGTGGAAAATACTTTGCCTAATTTTTTTAATCCTCTTTTGAAGTCAGGAGAGTGTTCAGATAAGTTTTATTTCACATAATGCTGGCTTAAAATTATGTTTAAATGTTGTAAAAGCCTCTTGGTCTTTAATCCACAGGAAAATAAACTATGTGATCTGCAAGGTTTTTTTCAATATTTCTCTTTTGAAACCTGTATAATATCACTCATTCATATTCCTACACTCTATTTTTCTGTAGTTATCACTTGAAAAAGTGGTATCTTCCAAGCAAAAGTGCAGGAAGTAGGTGTATTTTTTTTTTTAATAAAATTAACAAGTCTGTTATCTGCTTAAGTCCAGAAGGAAACACACTGGACATATAACCCTGCTGGATCTATTCTTGTAAAGCAACAGCAACTAAAAACCCTGTAAAATGTGGGAAAATGACATGCATCCATGCCAGCTTGTCTTCCCCAGTTATCCCAGTGGCAGTGTGGATGGACTCCACAGAGACGGGCTTTGGCCACCTCCAGCATCCATTCCTGCATCATTTTCCTTCTCCTTGTTAAGGTCTTACTCCATACTTGTATTTACCTCATTTGTGAAAGAACTAGAAACAATGAACTCTCTAAAAGGGAGAGGAGAAGCATAAAGTAGATTGGTCCTGATTTCATGAGAGGCATTGATTTTCCTCTATTTTGTGTGTCAAGAACATGTGATTTATGCTACTATTTTTCATGGTGAAATCTCAGACAGTTTTGTCCATTTAGACCCATTTTCTCTTTCTTTATTAAATTAAAATTAAACTAAAATTAAGCTCAACTTGTGGAAGAACCAACAGCTTTTATGAGAATATTGTTTTCTGGTTTTATTTTTTATAGAGTTATCTCCATTCTGTCTGATCAATTGCTAAGAAGAAAATAAAATCTGCAGCATTTCTATCCATTCCTAGTGGAATGCTGAAGTATCTCAAATAAAGTAAAAACAAGTCCTTGCTGAAGCAGTGGATGAAGAGTTGAGTATCGACAGGACAAGAAAAAAAAAGTTGTTTCATAGTGCTGTGCTTAATATTTCTGAATGCTGAGTGGAGTTCAGGAAATTAAAAGAGGAAGTCCATAATATGACACACAAAAGCAAATAGTTATCTGTGTGGAGAACAACAATAATTACTCCTCCACAAGGAGGTTTCATCAGAAGATGGACATTCAAAGGATCTTGTGGTGGGGACCCCCAAACAACAGCTCAGGATGTTTTACTTGCAAGAAGGAGTTTTGTGACTTGAGTAATGGCTGGTTCAAATGGCCTTCCCCAGGGCTGGGGTCGATCTGTACAACATCCCACAGGGAAGTTCCTCCTGAAGAAAACAAACTGTCCCTAGTACAATCCAGGAAACCTCCCTGGGAGAGCCTGGGATCTTGCTCTGTGCTTGCAGAGTGAGAGGTTTGGATTGGGAATTTTTGCAGTGTTCCCTTGGGGGCTTGCTGTAATACCAGATAAAGCTTGCAGCTTCAAGCTGATTTGGATTGTCAGGGAAAAGAGAGAATTTTTTCTTCATTTTTTCCTCTTATTTTTTCCCCTGGCAGTGGGATGAATGTGCACCTATGTTTGTACCAGTACTGCTCTGGGATTAGAAGCAGTGTTTGAGAGTTTTGGTGGGGCTTTTCATGGGGTTTTTTTTGTTTGTTTGTTTGGTGTTTGTTTTTTTTTGTTTTTTTTTGTTTTTTTTTTTTTTTTTTTTTTTTTTTTTTTTTTTTTTTTTTTGGTTGGTTGGTTTTTTGGGTTTTTTTTTTTTTTTTTGTGGGTTTGTTTTGGTTTTGTTTTTTTTTTTTATTATTTTTATTTTTTATTTCAAGTTGCTTTAAAGGAACAAAACAGGTGCAGATCTTCTTGTCACTTGCCAAGCTAAGATGGCAGAGAAGGCTTGGATGTTTTTCACCCCTCTGCTGAGAAGAAATCTGTTTCAGGCAGCTGCTGCTTTTATTATTGCAATAATCCGTGGAGAGAGGAAACAGAATGGCACTGGGGACTGGATCTGGGAGATGCTGTGCTCCTGCATGTGGAGGGAATGCAGAGGAGTAGCTGCAGCACAGCTGAGAACAATGGTGAGGTGAGAGCTTCCCAGAGTAAAGGGGCTTGTGATGAATGAAGCCATGACTAACTGCTGGCCTTTGGAGAAGGCCAAAGCATCCCAGAATAGCTTTGTTTACAAAACTTGCAAATAATTGAAATATTAGCAGCGCGATTGAGTCATGGGGAGATGAAACAGTTTTACAGCTGCTGTGATGATTCCCGTGAATCTGCAGGGGTTTG
This sequence comes from Cettia cetti, assembly GCA_013401135.1. Classification (NCBI taxonomy): domain Eukaryota; kingdom Metazoa; phylum Chordata; class Aves; order Passeriformes; family Sylviidae; genus Cettia; species Cettia cetti. Next base: position 101,598 of record VZUI01049448.1, read on the forward strand.
TCCATCAGGAATTGAATCCCTAGCAGTAGAAATAGCAGCTCTTCCCATGAGTCAGGGCTGATGCTTAGCAGAAGGCAATTAGGGCACTGGTAAATTCAGTAAATGTGAGTCAGTGCAGCAGCAGGAGTAGACCACAGGGCTCCTGAGCTGCAGCTCACCCTGTTTTTCCCCAGTCTGGTCCTTTACAAGCTCTTTCCCTTTCAGGCAGACTGAAGTCCTCCAGAGAACTCCAGAGCAAACAGGAGGTCCTGAAGGTGCTTTCAGAGGGTGATTGCCCAGCTGTCTTTACAGATGCTCTCTGAAATGTCCAACAAAGCAGGCATGAAGGGCACCAGAGGAATGATCCTGATCCTCCAGGAACAATGGAGCAAGGCAAGGCTTTAAGGATGGATTTCTGCTCCCTCCTTGGTTCAGGCCCTTGGGAATACAGGTGAATAAATTCCCCAGGGTGGGTCTGTCCCATCTGGGTTTTATCACAGTCTACAGAGCCAGCAGGAATTTTGTTGGATCCCCTTGTTAAAATATTAGCTGTACTTGACTGAAAAGTCTAATGCTTTAAATTCTGCTGCAATGGCCTCCCAACCCCTGCAACTGTAGGGGGAAAAATTCTGGCCAAATAAGGGATCTGTGAAAAGAAACAGCTCTTTTTATATGACACCCTGTTAGCCTTAATAACAGTTTTCTCTCTGTAAGTGCAGTAAAGTATGGAAATATTGCTGTGCTACATGGTGCAATTTTCTGACTGTGATTTTCTCTGATAAAAGCCTTCAGAGAGTGCATTTTCCTTCCCACTTATCTGCCATCAAAAGGCAGCAAATACATGAAAAATTCAGATGTCACTCTAAACAAAATATACAATTACTCTGGGTTGATGTTTTAAGCAGAAATAATTTCCATAGCAAAAACCCCCTGCAGCTATTTTCTAAATGCTGTGGTGTTTGCTTCTAGCTTTTTGCATTACACATGTATCACCTGTTTTGGACATTTGAATGCAAAGATGAGATATCACAAGTTAAAACTTAGCACTTGCCAAATTAAATATTTGCTGGGCTGAGCCCAGTTCATTACTTGACTGCTGTTTTGCAGTCAAGAGAATGAAAAATCTTTTCTATCATGCCAAAGGTGGTTATTTTAGGAAGCTGACAAAGAGGGCAGATGTTATTCAAGTGGTTGGATAAGAAAAGGAAATAGTACATGTTAAGCCTTCTGGAATAACCAGGTAGATGAAAGTAAGTGGAAATATTCCTGAAATATGCTGATTTGTTTGGACAAATCTAAGCAGAAAATATGAGATGGAAATTTGATACTTCATCTTTCACAGGTTGACATGTTAAATTAAGGCTGCTTATATCTCATGTTACTTGGAATAAATTACTTTTGGGGCATCTCTGAGCTTTGAAAGCACCCAAAACCCAGAACAATATTCATGTGGTGTGGTTTCACTAGCTTAGTATTTTTTGGCATAGAACTTATTCTAGAGATCAAGAAGTGTCATGAAACTGTATTTAAAAGCTGAGATGGAAAATTTTCTTATCTTGCTTCTAGGGCTGAACCTAAAAATAATAGTAAAAATCGACTTATCTTGGCAAAACAAACAAAACTTTCTCTTTTTGACTCAAATGGAAAGATCATTGGAACAGGCTATCTAGGGAAGTGACAGAATCACCATTCCTGCAAGTGTTCAAAAAATATGTGGATGTAGCACTTGAGGACATGGTGGTTATGAGTAAAGAGATGGACTCAATGATTTCAGAGATCATTTCCAACCTTAATGATCTCTTTTCTTTTGGAAGTGACTAAGGTTTTATTCCTCTTTCTGTCACTCCAGCTTAAAAAAATCATACTTCAACTGTGGCATTCTGAAATGCCAGCTCAAAACAGTTGAAAACTTCTAAAAGTATTTTAGCACTTCTAAACTAGAACTGTTTGGTTTGGAAATCTCCTCTCCTCCTTAAGACAGAAACACCAACCCCCTTTGCAAACATGAGGAAAAAACCCTATTCTGATACTTTCAGTGTGACAGAATCACAAGCTCATCTAGGTTGGAAGGGACCTCTGGAGGTGATATATTCCATCCTCCCTGCTCCAGCTGTGTCTGCTGGAGCAGGCTGCCAGTGTCCAGTTGGGTTTTGACGTTTCCACAAATGGAGAAATTGTTTTTTCCTTAAACTTTAATGTTAATGCACTAATAGTTTTTGTCTCCTCTGAGATTCTGCAAATTTAGCATTATCCAAATAGAATACAAAAACCCCTTCCACCTCACTTTTTTTTTCTGGGATACCTCTTCCAGAAAATGCTGCTATTTGCTCCAGTTTGGGTTTTGTTACTGTTGGTTAGGTATGTAGCATTCTCTGGAGAGCACTGCAGCATCTTCTGGTTTCATACAAGGAAGTCTGATTCACTCTCCTTGTGGAAATTTTCATCTCATAATTAAACCAGAGGGTCTCTGCAGGGGGGATTCAAATGTGCTGGTGAGCTCATGTCACCAGTTAGGGCTCCTGAAATGAAATAAGGTCCAGAATGCAGATACATGGCCCTCAGGTAAATTATGTTAATTCAGTTCGAGAAAATGAGTATTTAGCACTTCATGCTGTGTGAAGATACCATTCAATGGTGGCAGAAAAAGTCACTGACCTTCCCATGCAAGCAGCTTTGCTGGTTGCTGTCACCCAAGCCAGCCCTGCTCTCCAAGAGGCCCTGGGTCTGCTGTGCCAGACTCTCACTGCTGGGAGGTTCATGGATTTTGGTTCATCTCACACTCAGGTCTAAGCTATAGAACCTCATCAGGCCTATTCCTAGGGACAGGCCATTTACCTGCTCCTCTCCTGAGGATGTTGGGGTGAATTCCAGGCTTAGAGAAGTCCAGGGCATAGCAGGACTCAGCCTACAGAAGCAGGATTTTATGCAGAAAAATAGAACAAGTCTTTTGGTGAGACTTAGTCAAGTCAGCTGCTCTGCTGTTCATATTTATCCAGCAGTGGTGCTCAGCTTTACAAATAAAATAATCTAACACACTTGCATAAAGGTCAGGCAGCAGATGCTGCTGTTAGACCCAACAGACTCACTGATAAGCTTTACTTCAAGGCAAAGCATTTAAGAAGAAAATGAAGTATCAACTCCTAGTATTTCCAGCCACACATGCACATTCACAAATAACTGCCTTAGCAGAGAGCTTATTCTTCATCTTCAAGTAGAAATATGCACTACTAAGGCTCAAGCTTTTGAAAACCATGCTACACACAATGAATGAAATGGATATTTCAAATAAGATATGTGACACCTCTGATTAACAATTCTTTAACTACCATCAAGTGTTTGTGTAGTTAAAGGCAAATGTGTTCTGAAGAATAAATGGATATTTCACTAACATGCAGAATATCTTTGCATAGTAATAATGGAAGAAAAATCAAATTATTCCAGAGCCTGACTAGGCATTGAGTGGAGTTTTATGAGAATGTAAATTGGAAAGAGAAAGGGCCGTATCTCTGTATTCTAACCAACCTTCTACAGGTAATGAATAGTTTAGAAAATTTAGGTAAGGAAAAGCTTTTGAGTTGGAGCCTGACAGTCCTTCAGGGTATTCTTAGAGGTTATCTCTGCAAGGCAGGTGGATGAGGAAAGAGACAAGCTTAACCCTATAAAAATAATTATGATATATTATTAGCAACTAATGGCAATCTAATGGAGTCTTTTCAGCAAAGACACCACTGGCTGCAATTTCTCTTCGTCATCTGCACTAAAAAGCAACTCTTAATGAAGCCTATATTCTGGTAATTGCTCAAACTCAGTGAAATTAGCAGGAAACTTCCTGCACTAGAAACTTCTCATGTCTCAGCAAACTTCCACACTACCATTAATGGGAACACCCTCCCAGAGCAGCAAGGTTCAACACTGCAATCAGCATTAGAATTCTGTTCAGACCACACAATCTACTAGATCAAGAGCATACCTGGGCTTTTTAATTTCTTACCTAAATTTTTACTTTCTGACTTTTTTTGTTACATTAAACAAACTGACATGACCTCATGATTGTTTACATATCAAAAGATGTTGGATCATTTTACTTCAAAAGGTAGAAAAAGTACCTGTGATAATTGTGTCTCTACAGGCTTTGTGAAAAGAGACAGCTGGGTGGAGGCTGGAGACCCTACACATAGCCCCATAAATCAACAAGGGGAGAAAAAAAAAATAAAATCACTGTAAGAATGGAATTTGAGAGACCATAATCATCAAACAAAACACTGGATTCATGAAGTCTCACTCCATTGCCTAAAAAGACTTGGGTAATGTTTGGAGAAAGGATAAAGTAGACGAAGAGGACAAGGATGACATTAGCAGAAAGCAGGGCACATTACACAGTCAATAAGTAATTGCTGCAATTGGAGCTCATCATCTGCTTAGCACTTAATGTCTCGGCTTTTTCAGAGTGAATTTTATTAATACTAATGTCTGAAGAAAACAGTACAGCCATTATCTCTGTTGATTCTTGTGATGTTCAAAAGCGAGGCTCTTCTCCTCTTGCTTTTGATTACTTGACTCTACCAAATTCTTCATGTTGCCAAGGGCTCTCAGACACTTAAAACTTGCCCCCAGGGTCTCTGAGGAAGAGGAGTGCCAGCACTGCTCCCTGACAAACATATACCAACTCCTCACAGTCACGTTCTTTTCCTTCAGATGTTTGAAAATGGAGCAAAAATCACCAGAAGTCATCTCCTTCCCAGGGCTCAAGGTGGGACCAGCCAGGCTGTGGTTTTCTCCAGGTGACCTCTCAGAGGTGATGCTGAAATACCTCACTGGGCTAGCATGGCTTTGTTCATATCCTGTTCTTTAGAAACCACAGCATGAATTTCTTGTATGAATTCTGCTGGTCTTTTGCTTTTATGTCTCTTCTGTTTCCTTCCATCAGTTTCCCTAGTTAAGAGTAATGATTTGAGGTGCTCAAGGCCCTTGCAGCAAGAGCAGAATCATTTGCAGTCCTGCAGAAAGATGTTTTCTGTGGATTTTCTCTGAAATTGCTACTCAAAAATCATTTGTGTGCTCTGAAAGTGAGGATAAAGCAGAGGCCTTGAAATAGAAGAGTTGCAAAGACCTTATCCTGTGTCTTTTACAAACATTGATTTCTTGAGGAAGGGAGATCATCAACAAGAGAACAAATCAAAACTTCACATGCTGGGGTGGGCCTGTGAGAGGAATGCAGGCTCATTAGTCCTGCTACATATGACTTTACTGCATGTAAAGTCAAAAAAGCAGAGTGAGGTCTGGAAAACTTGGCAGGAGATCAGCCAAGATCCATTATATTCTCCTTCACATGGTTGAGTAGTGGTGGCACTAATTGAAGGCTGGGCCCTTTTTTTGCTGACTAACACGGGACCATTTTAATTTCACCTTATTATGTTGCCCTGTTTTAAGAAGTCTGACAAAAACAAGGTTTGTGGAGACTCCTACCAATGAGTCCTTGGCTGCACAAAAGCTCACTTGGAATCTAGAAGGCTTCTTTTAATATGTGGACTGACCTATTTTTTGTTTCTAAATATCCCAGATAACTTTGCTACTGTACTGCTGCGTTTCAGTTAAAACTGGCCAGGTGTCTGTAGCTTATCAATCTGTATTTACTACGTGTGTGAAAATATAAAAAAATGCTGCAACTCCTACCCACCCCCATAAGAAAATTACTTGAGTGAGACTGGCCACCTTAGGGTTGCCAAAGAGTAGGAGTAAATGAAATAAGTGCTGTTGTAGGAAAAGACCATACAATAGTGGCACTGTTTTGGGAGAACTTTTTCGTCACACACTTGGATAAGAACTGTGATTCTTTGCTGCTTTTATCAACATTATTTGTAATTTCCTCTTCTGTTTCCCCTGCTCTTTCTTTGCAGTTCCCTGAGCAGACCCACTCAGCTGTATAATAAGGAGATGAGTTTTACCTCCTTTTTATCACTGCAAATCTAAAGTGACTCTGCAGAAGTCAAACTGATGTTGGCTAGGGGACAAATGGTCCCACTAAAAAGCTTTCTAAAGAGAAAAATCCCCTCTCCATTTGTGGAGCAAATTAACTACTAGAGGCATCCAGCTGGATGCACCTCTCTGGGGCCAATGACCAGAGGGATTTAAAAGTCCATTATGCTAATGCCTAATTCCTTCTTTGCACAGAGGAAACGTCCTCACAAGCTGGGCTGTGGCAAGGCCCTGAGTTTCCATCAGGGAAGGGGTTTACATCAGCCAGGAAACATTTGGTGAGTATCACTACCAAGGGCGTTAATCATCAGCTTGAATTAAAAGTCACTGACGAGTTGCTTTGGGAGCCGAGCGGCTGTGCAGGGGAAGGGAGCCAGAACGAGCATTTCTGAGCAAACCCAGGGTGCCACTGAGGGATCATCCTTGCCCTCTGTTGGCTGCTGACACACTGCACAGAAATGGGGCTCTGTCAGAACAGGATGGGCCCTTTTGTGAGGCAGAATCTGCCCTTTTGTTTCTTTTAGGGCACGACAGTGTGGAGGCTGCTTTGTTTGGGGAGGGGTGTCAGTGCCTGGTGCCACAGGGATCTTTGGCTGCTCCAAACAGGGCAAAGCTGAGTCCTGCCTTGTCCTGCCCAAATGGCTTCTCCATGGCCAGAAGAAGCTGGGTTTGGAGGCCCAACAACTGGGGGTCAGCACCCAGCACCCTGCCTAGGGATTTCTGGGAAGCAGGAGCAGCCTACTAGTCCCTTGGGCCATCTAGTGGTGCCTTCCTTGACTATTGAGCAGAACATCTCACTGAAAAAACCATAAACAGCATCTCATTAATGTGAAAACAGTGATTAGTGCCAGAAGCAGGCCAACCACAATGAAAGCATCAGTGCTTTTAGTGGGGTTACCAACGCAACAGAAGTTCTGGCCTGGAAATGGCAGACAAGATAAAGAGGTGGATGCCAACACTGGATGCTCAAGGCTAAGTAGATTGGTCTGTTGTGATCTGTTTTGTGCTTTTGTCTTGGTGTGTGCAGCCCTTTATGGATCCTCACTGAACGAGGCTGGGATTTAAAAAGCAAAGCTGAACTTTCCGACCTGAAACCTCAAATCCTTTTCTGATGGTTTTTGTAACTGGAAAGCGGAAATAGAGCCTTCAGTAATTCAAAAGAGATTTAATGATCAAAGCTGCAATTAAAAGCGTGGTGAGTCATCTTACAGTCTCCCATGTGCTAACATGTACAGGCTGTGCAAGAGATCATGTTGTCATGGCTGGTTTTACTCAAAATGAGGAGCTGCTATTACTGCCAGCTTCAGAAACCATCTGAGCTCTGCAGACCTGTGTTTACAGAGCAGAAGAAAAGGCAACAGTCCTGACTCCCCCATTTGTGTATTTTATTTAGTAGTTCTGTCTGCAACATCTGAATTCATTATGGTGCTTTATTACTTTTTGCCTTCTTTCAGAGTGTCTGCTTTTGGTAGGAATCTTGATTTTTTTTTTTTTTTTCATTTACACTAACAAATTACTCACCAAAACAAATACAGAAGAGCTGATCTTTAGAGTATTATGGGTTTGGGGTTTTTTTCTGCAGCACGCACTAACAATGAAATATTTAACTGAGCTTCTCACAGTATGTGCTTTTTCTCAAATTAAAATTGCAAAAGACAAGGAAATGAAGATAAAAATACCCAACCATGCTGTTTCTCAGAAACCCTCACAAGTAATCTAATATTTCTCTTTAAATCCTGTTGTTTTATTCTGCTCAATACAAAAAATAGTGCTAAATAGAATTTGGTTTTTGTAAAGGAGAAACTTCTTCCTAAAAATATTTAGCCCTTCACATACCAAAGCAACTAAAAGGAAGCAGAAGAATTGGTAACTCTCTACTGGAAGAATTTAATAAAAATTTTGATAACTTGCTACTAGTCTTGCTTTCCCGGTTCCTCAGTTCCCTTCCTAGTGGTAGTGAGGTAGTTCATGTTTTATTTTCCTTTTCTCATAACAGTTGAAATATTCAAACTCTACCCCACTAGACTGTGATTGCCTACTTTACAAAAATCATTGCTGTAGCTTTGCTCCAACAGGTTTATTTGTAAAACAAGCTTTTTTATCTTGCCATTTTTGACATCAAGTGCCTCCAGTCAGTGACAGATAGATACAAATAAATGCCAGCTTTTACAAGAATCCCAAAAGGAACATCTAATGTAAAATATAATGCAATCAAATAAATTGGTGCTTTCTTTCCCAGCTTTATCTTAAAAGAGACCTGCTCTGTATGCTGAGAGACAAAACAGGTTATCGGATGTAGCAAATCTTGCAAACAAGTAAATTCAAATATCTTATTGTGGATCAAATCCATTGTGGTCACTTTATTCATTTGACATAACACACCTATGGAAAATGCTCTTAAATCCTTGTATTACTCTACAAATTCAATTGTTTAGCAAATAAGAAGTAGAATTGCTCTCTCTGTGTTTGCAGTACATGAGAATGGCCTTTTTCTACTGCAGTCAAAGAGCTGGCACAGTTTAATGGGGAAATAGAAGAAAGCCTTGTTAAGAAAACATGGATCTTGAACTAAAGGATTTTAAGGACATTTTCTAGGGGTGGCCCAGGATTGGACAAACATTTGATGTCTGAATTTGGAGAGAGAAGCAGTCCATCTAATAACTGGGCAATGTTTTTATCATAGCTCAGCCTTGCCTTGCAATGGAGGGAATATTAGCAGAAGTGGTGAGAACTTCTCCAGAACTTGATATGGATTTCCAGTGAGTTTTGACAAAATCTATGAAAGTCCTGGCACAGCCTGAGGTGGTTTTTTACCTGTCTTTGGGTTCAAAGAGCTGCAATTTCTCTACTGTATTAGAGCAATGTCTTGGTCTTGATATTAAGAGCCAGAGCAAAACCCTCTCGAGGGAAGGGCTGGGCTGTGCAATTATGAAATTCCTTACAGGAATTCCCACCTGTCAGTCACTGGTTGGCTGATGGTCTGGGCTAGCACTGCTTTTATACCTTACAGATCATTTGGCCTCACAGGTGACATGGTGAAGTTCTTATTATCCAGGCCAGCAGGGAATCGTGGGAAGTAATTCCTGTCACTTCAGGAAACCTCCATAAGTCGTAGAAATGAGTCCCACAAGCTCATAATGTAGTTGATTACAAAAATTAAAAAAAAGAAAATCATTGCATGAATTTGAAACTTCCCTCTTTTGCCCTTTCTAATTTCATTGTGCATCCCCTACTTTTCTAAAACACAGGAGAAAATTACAGCAATTGACTGATGTTAAAGAATTTGATTAGGGAATATGAAAACCCACCCCATGTGGCTTTATCTTTTCATGAATCTCTGTCCTGTTCCACCATTCTGGTCCCTTCTCTAAATTTTGCCACCTCAGACATTCCAAAATCTTGTCATACACACCGTGGTAACTGTCTTGGCCACTCCCACATCCATGCAAGTGGGGATGGCTTTCTTTGGCTCAGATGTAATCATGAGTGGATAATTTTAATCTTGATGAGAACTAAAAGCTTGACATTGAGGAGGAGGATTTTTCAAGGCGCAGGCACTGAAAGCAGTGACAAAATTTGGCTCCATTGTACTTACTTTTTATGTGTGTTCAAAAGTGGAAAAATACTTGCATTTTAGTATCAATCCAGCAATCTAAACTGAGAAGGAAGTAATTATACATGAAAGAAATACAGTCTTTTGTAATAACACTTTTAAAGTATCTGTTTCATTCTATCATAATATTTTTATGATTAGATTTGCCTTCTAATATTTTAATAACTTTGGTATGAAGTAAGGAAGTCCTTTGTAGCTTATCTCAGAAGCCTGTCTAGGACGTCGCGCTTAATGAGGTTTATAATTCAATATGTCCACATCTGCATCTTTAATAATGCCTAATATTTAATCTTCATTGCACCACTTGAATCAAAAGATCTAAAATTAAACCTACTGCAGCTTAATCTAATAATAAACATGCATGACATTTTGTGCAAAATGTGTGCCTGATCAGCACGGTGCACTCTTACAATTGTATCAGATGGAGAAAAACAGAGTTTAATCAGCCAAAGGTAGATGGTGACATTTAACTCCTGCCGATGCATTTGGAAAGCTTTAGGATCCTGCCTCTGGAAGAATAGGCTGGTTGTTAGATAACTTCCAAATTTAGGTCAAAATCCCACTAGTTAGAACAATGTTTACACATACCCTTAACTGGTGGTGGGATTTTAAGACCCTCTAACTCCAGATTTTGGTACTTTCAACAGGAGCTACAACTCTGTGTGGAGCCAGTGCTAAGGTGCTCCTATTTTCCCTCATAATTAACTGGAAGATGTAAATTCCAGAGGCGCCTGAACTTGGATTGGTCTGTCACTCCTGCAGTGCAAGTGTTCTTCCCACCTCAGCTCCCTCTCACCCTTGTAAGGTGTTCTCATCCTGCTGGGAACAGGATGATGATGATGATGATGATGATGATGATGATGATGATGATGCAGTTCTCAGGTGGAAATGGGAATGTCTCTGGATCGTAGGAATAGACTTTCAGTCACAGCCACTAGATCTGGTGGGGTTTGGTAGCCACAGCAGTAGGGTTGTGCTCCTCCACTAAAGAATGAGGGACTGCATATGAGATGTAGATTTTTTTTTTGTGCCCAGAAGGAATTTTGGATGAGAAGGTCCACCTGAATTAATGGGGTTTTGCACAGGGAGCCAGAGCAGAGGTCAGTTTCTGCAGAACTTTTCTGTGGGCTCTGCATGGGACCTGTGGGTTGCTGTTGTTTCTTATCAAGTAAATATTGCTCTGTAATCAGGTGCTGTGCTTTGAGGGCTACAACAGTTCTGCCTTGTGACATGGACATTTTTCTCTTCTGAAAGTGAGACAAACAAGTTGGAAAGACAACATAACATGTAGAGACAACATTTTGGAGAACAGGCAGTGTTAGAATTGTCTAGAACCTGTTCAGGTGAAATGATGAATCTATGAAAGCTTAGCCCGGGTATTTAAAGAGAAGCTAAAACTTCTCATTTATCCTCTCATTTATTCTTTGGTCAGCTACACTCATAATCACTTTTTAAATTTGTTACAGGTGCAAAAATTAGCAGTGTCTGTAAAAGACTGGAACTTATATTAGACATTAATTTAAGATATGTCCCTGTATTTAAGGCTAGAATGGTGAGCAACAGTGCAGCTCCCTCACCTGAGACACCTGTGTGATAATCACAGGAAGTCCCTTGTGACAAATAAAAAGTCAGTTCCTCACCAAGATCTGATCAGGAGAGGTTGAAATCAGCTGGGTCAGGATAAGATGCTTTGGAGGAGAAGAAAGTCTGGGGGAAGCTCTGCTGGGGTATGAGTCCCCTGCTGCAGCTGAACCCTCACAACTCAACTGGGCCCCATCGGACTTAAATTGAGCAAGGGATGATCAAAGTTTACAAATCTCCCTGATCTCTGTCAGCATGGAAAACTAAAGGTAAAAACTCTCAGTCTTCCTGTTCCTTTGAAGTCAATAGTGAGCTCTGTGCAGTGTGTGAGGACACAAGTGCCATTTGGGCAGCTGCAGGTTTGGGATAATTTTGATGTAATGTTTATGCAAGGGGAAGGAGAAAAGCTGCATCTTGAAATTATAACTTTGCAGCTGTGGGTCCCCTCTCCTCCCTCAGACTGGTTTTGTCTTTGGGATTTGCTTTGTCTCATGGCGATGCTCGAGGCACAATTACATCTAGTGAATCAGGGGAAACCATTGTCTTAGTTTTTCTTCAGCTATAAATCACAAAATTTCCATTTCTGTACAACCATTTCCTCTCCTGCCTTCCTTGCGTACTGATGACCTGGAGACTCACTTGATAAAAACATCCTGAACTAAAGCAGCTGGAAATAGAGAGTATAATAAGCTAGCCTGCTGTCAGCCCTCATCTATTTTTGTTTGATCAGTATCTGATGGTGATTGAAAGGCTGACTCTCAGAGTTAACCACCTTGAGGCCAACCTTGAAACCGTGTCACCTTTGGCTACTCAATAGCATCTGAAGCATAACGTTGGATCTAGAGCACACAGAGTAAAAAAAAAAAATAAATAGAAAGCTGGCATCTTGCTACACTGCACAGCAAAGGAAAAGCAACATGGAAAGAATCTGACAGATGTGCAAGGAAATGGAAATGCTGCAAGGCAAGAGAGGAGCAGGTAGGTCCATGTGCATTAGCAGCTCTGGGCAGGACAAAGCAGTGACTTCCCCAGGGTCCAGGTTGGCTTCATGTCTAACTTCTGTTGCAAAATAATGCCCCTCCTCAGCAGGGAGGGCTGTGTGAGGGCAGCTTTGCCTGTGTGGGGCTGCAATCAGAGCAGATCCTGGAGGTAACAGGCTCTTGTTTGCTGGGGATTGGATTAGGGCTAGGGAGGGAATGGAGAGTGGGTTGGTCAGCCATGTGCAGGACGCTTATTTGGATGCATGAGCAGGGAAAACAAAATAAATTTTGATTATGTCAAAGTCAGGAAAAAGTGACAGTGGCAGGTCTGCTACAGAGGAGAGAGAACTGGTTGTTTTCATTTCAGTTTCTGCTTTCTGACTGACAGCCACAAATAATAGCTGTGAGGCCAAAAGATACAGATCTTCAAATCATACCTCCCTGGAAAGGAGGGAGAGGTGCTTTCAGGGGTTGTGCAACTGAGGCTAACAGCAACCAGCCAGGACTGTGAGCTCCAGAAGGGAGAGTTAGCAAAGTCAGTGCACCTGCTGAAAAGACTGATGGCTCAGCACAGAGAGGAGTTGTGTGTGAATAGCTCAGAACTTTATCTGCACTAGGAGCTCGCTTGTGTTGCCATAGGTGTAAGAGATGTCATGGGGATTACACAAAACGTGGCTTGGCTCTGGGTCAATGCGCTGTATTTGGTGCAGGGTAGCATTTGAGATGCTCTCAAAATAACACGATAAAAAAATAGTGTGCTGCTGTCACAATAAGATATGTCAAAGAGGTCTAAGCACGGGCCCTGCTAGGAAATAAAGGACTTTGTAAAACAGAAGTTGCAGCTGATATAGAAATTGTTTGCTTTTTCAAAACATTTTAACATCATTCCCATATTGGCTTCTCCAGTGAGTTTCTCACGAGGTGCTGAGGCCAGCCTCCTCTGGTATGTAATCTATAACATACCAGTGGTGCTTTCTAATGCCCTTCTGACAGGGAAGGATTTTCCCCTTAAATGGAAAATCCATAAAAACCATTGTGATCAATGATGAATACTTTCTATACGGGCAGCCTTTCTCTCTTGGTGTCTGTTTGAGGTTTTCTTTTATTTTCCTAGGAAGCAAAGCTCCTTTCAGCTTCCTGACTGAGAGAATGGTTGTGTTTTCACCTGCACAGTTCATCCAACAAAGCTCCCCTTTGGATGGGGGGGTGAGAGGCTGCCCACAGCTGGGCAGGGCTTTCTGCCTGACCGTGCACACGGGGTGAGCTGTGCCCCAGGAGATCAATATTTACCATTGGACACGCTGGGGTAGCCACACGGCTGCTGGGGAGCAGGTGGGGCTGGAGGGAGGGGAGCTTTCATAAGCAATTGGACAAGGAGATAGCTTTAGAGGGCAAGGAGGACCTGCCCTTCATCCTGTTTGTCCCTGGAGTTCAGGGCTAGGCTGAACCAGGCTGAGCCTCAAACATGACCTTCAACTCCTTAGTGCCACAGGAGAGCCAGGGGAGTGATGGGCAAGGAGAGTCTGGCATTCTGCTGTATTTTTTACCACTGCAGTAAAATGTTAATGTCAATACAAAGCCCTGAGAGCTTCAGGGCTGTCAGAAGCTCTTGTGCCTGTCTTGCTGCAGTGGCAGGGCTGGATGGTTCCCCAAGCCCCACCCCTGTGGCAGGTGAATGTGACAAACCTCCCACCCCACAGCTTGCTGGCTGTTTGTCCCCACCATCATCACTTGGCATTTTTAGCTAATAGGTGCAGAAAAAGGAACGAGGAACCAAAGGTTCCCAATGGCTGTCACTAAATTTATTTTGCAGTTAACAGCCTTTGTAATGCACAGCCTAACTTTATCTCATTTCACTGTGGGTTTGCTGGAATAATTGCCCAAGTACTTTGTTAAAAAGAAAAGCTCTCCACATTTCCATTAACTCCCAGCATGGTGTCTGTCTCACTTGGCTGCACTAGGTACCATTTACAGTTCAATTTCACAGTCATGATGGACTGAAACATATAAACCTGCTTTCTCTCCACTCCACTACTCACATGCCTTAATAAGCAGAGAGATTCATAAGGTCTGATACTTTTATTTTTCCTTTGCAAGTCTATTTTTATGAATTAAATCTCGAGCTTTTTTTTTTTTTTCCTCCTTGTGAAAACCTAACTGCCAGAGGAATAAATACAGTGTTATCTTATTCAGTAGGGTGTAATAAGCTACTATTTTAGGGTAGCAAGCCAGGCATACTGAAGTTGTTGCAAACCAAAAAGACAAAAAAAACCCAAACCAGCAACAAAGAATAGCATTGTATGATGTCAATCTACAGTATGCATGTGTTTATATAATCACATTGGAATTCACTTTGAACTTTAGCCTGGAAAATTTACTTAGTGGGGGGAAGGGGAAAGGATTTGAGTATCTAAGCACCAAAATAGCTAAGACAAAGTAGTAAAACTGTGTGGTTGGTTGTGGAGCAGAACCACGTGAAAATGCAAAGAATCCCTTTTGTAACGGGTAGAGACAAGTAAGCCACTTGATCATTATGGTATGAGATAAGTATACAAGCCAGGGGAAATGCTGTGTTATTCACATTCCTCTCTTATTGTTTTTCCAAGGGTGGTTAATTTTTGCCTTTTTAAGGAACTTTTTTTCTACGTGACTTGTTCTTGCCCTGGTTTCATAATCTGAGTTCTCTATGGAAAAAGAAAGCACAGTCATAACTACCATTACACGAGAGAAAACAGGGGTGAGAGATCAGAACATCACACTGTCCTTTCTCCTGAGGCTTTTCTTTTGGTGAAGCAAGAAGAAAAAAATAAACCCAAACCCATATCTGACCTACCACAGCTTTTATTTGCCTTCATTCACGCTGATTGAGGGGCAGCTGACTAGTCCTGGGTTCAGCACAGCCACCCACAAAAATCCTTCCCTCTGTAGGGTCTGTCCCACCTGGCCCTTTGTAAAACTGGATGTAGCAGCCTTTCTCTGCCAAGGGCATGGGAGAGAAGCTTTCTGATGTCTTAACCAGGTTTTTAAAAGTGTTCAATCCTTAGCAGCTTTTTGGAGGGTTACTTTGGCTAGAATAACAAAAGACCTTAACATGCTGGTAGCTAAGTCATTTAGAAAATTCTCTTGCTTTTGCTGATGACCTAGAAGCAGAGCCTGCCACAGAACCTCCCTCAGAAAAGTTTGATAAAATGGAATGCACAGTTTTGCATGTTGCCTTTATTTTTTTTATTTTATTTTATTTATTTTTTTTTTGTATTATGGCATATCCTGTGATAGTGGTATGGCTGCATCTTGCATCACACATGGCCCATTCTTCATTTGTGTTCAAGGAAAATCTTCCTGTGATTAAAACACTAATTCAGCCTGCTGAAGGTACTGATTATTGGCTGCTGTGTTTTTCATCTCTTTCTGCACAGCAATACAGACTTAAATTCTCAGGATTTAATCACTAGTGTCAGAACAGCTTTGCAGCCTGCCTCTCCCCTTTGAAAGTTGCCTTTTCAATGTATTTTTTTGAGAAAAGGCAATATTTGGGATTGCATTTTCTGCTTAGACATTGAAAAGCTTGGGGTTTTTATTCCTGTTAGTAAATGCCACCTGTCCTAAAAGGCAATTGGATGACTTCTGTGATAAACCACCTGTGCTGTGTAATGGCACCATGATTCATCTGCAGACCAAGCTCTTTCAATAATAAAGCTTTTTTTAGCCTGTAGTTAAGATAATTTAATTACTTTATTTGAGCTGGAAGACATAAGCATGTAGAAACTTCCTCTAAGTGACTCACAGAGTGTTTGGAAACTCACCATGACAGCCAGATTTTGCTTTTAACTTTACTCTCCCCCTGTTTTATTTGGCTTTAGCAAGAGCTGTTAAGATGCATGGGCCCAGGGCAGCCCTTTGCATCTTTCTTGAGATGAGGATCTAGGAGAGAGACAAAGCAGGGTGACATTAGGTGCTGTGTCCCAAATCACACAGCCTGCAAATGCCTGACGGGGTGCAGAGGGTGAGGAAATCACACAGCCCTTTCCTGCTGATTGCTTCCCTCTGAGCCTTTTGAACGCTCTCTGTGAAGCAAAGACGCGTGAAGAAGAGGAGGCTGATGCTAGAAAAACTGGATTCACACTCCCAGCAGTCACAGAGGTCTGTACTCAACACCTCAGTCCTCTGCTGTGGCTGGACCCTCTGAAATCCTCCCAACCCACTGCATCAGGTGATCCAGTACAGTGGAAATGATGAAAGGCTCTGCAAATGCACAGTGGCTGTGGCTGTGGCAATGGCCTGAAGCCCTGGATGCCTTGTGGGGGTCACTTGTCTTGGAGCAGCAGATTCCCTGGGCTCCTCCTGGGGCTGGAGGTTGCAGACACTTGCAGGAATGGCTGAGCATTTCTGGCCCTGGTGGGCTTTGGCTCAAACCCACATTTCTATCACACTGCATTTAATTTCATACACTGGGAAGCTCAAGACATGTTGCTTGGCTGGTTGCTTACCTCTATGCTCCAAAAATTTGGACTTGAAGCATGTCTGTTAACTCAATGCAACAACAGAAACTAAATAAGACATCATTCTTTGTCATTAGACCTTGTTATTCCATGTAATTCATGATTCTATAATCCTACCCCTCTGTGTCATTAGACCTTGTTATTCCATGTATTTCATTACCATTTACCTGAAGCAATCTCTGCAGCCAATGAATTTCCTTCATTTGCTTCCCTCCAGGCTGCTGACATGCTTCAGTTATGAATTTTGCAAAAAAAAACTGCTTTAACCTCATGGATCTTGCAATAGCCTTGATTGATTTGCAGTCAGTAGCAATTTAATCCTTCTCCTTCCAGTCTTTGTGATTCTTGTTCTCCACTTGGAGCCCTCAGAGCCTGCAGGGTTTTGGGATACCTGAACCCACAGCCATATATTTTGTTGTCCTCTAATAATTCCTGGGTTGAGTTTTATGGTCTTTCATCCACTTTTGCTCAGGTTTTATGAAATTAATTTTTAAGGTTCAGTTGGGTCCTGCAGACTTTTCCAAGACCTCTGTTAAAATAATATGTTGATTTTTTTTTTCTGAGTCCTGCCCTAAACCCAGTCTGTTTTCTGTAGCTATTTTTTCACCTTCCCCTCGATTCCTCTTCTTTTTCTTCATTGTTTAATCTGTTTTTAGTTTTGTTCTTGAGCAGTTGTTTTGTACAGTTCTTTAGCTCTGGATTCCCTACCTGCTTGTAGCATGTGTTTCCAATGCCATTTTTAAATTGTTTTTCTCTTTTGAAATTTTCAAAACCGTGAGACTTTTGACTCCTTAGTCTAAAAAATCCAACCAAAACCCACAACCAATAAGCACAAGAAAAGACAGCAACAAACCCTGCACCTGCTCTCTTCTATTTGAACCATGAAGTTTTTCTAGCGTTCTTTCATCTGTTGTGCTCTGGATTCTTCAGAACAATCTTTCTATTCTTATTTTTCTTGCTCAACTTGAGCTGTTTTTTGCAACCAGCCTCTTCACCTTAACCTCCCCACCCTTCTCCTGCTCTTGTGGATAAACTGATGTTCATAGGGAGTCCCCCAAATGCTGACTTAGTGCCTGATAAAAAACCATGTCAGAACAAATGAAAGAGTTGATATGAAAAAGGATTAGTAATGAACACAAAGTAAAGTTTTACTGTGCCCTCTGCTAAGAGAGCCTCTGAAAGCATCCTTAGGAAAATGAATTTTTTTTTCCCTCTGTCTTTTTTATCAGACTGCCAGGGTTTTGCTGCCTTCTGCCTTTATGCTGACAAGGATGACAGGAAACAATAGGACCTGTGTGTAGCACGCTGTGTTTCTGGTCTATATTCCTTGCCAAAATAGCTGCACTTAGCACTTGCACAGCTCTTTTCATCTTCAAAGCCTTCCACAGATCCGATGTAAACAGCCAGAGTTCCACTGATTTGGTGGCAAAGAGCTTAGTAGCCTTCAGAAAAGGATTATGCATTTGCATGGAAAGTAGGAATATCATCTGCTGCTCTGCCAGCTCAGATCCTGTAACGGTATCACGCTTCCAGCTAGAAAGTGTTATTAGCTGAATGAGGCTTAGTAACTTTCCTGGTGATCACCATGCATATCCCTGGCTATAGTTCCATTGGATGAATCCAGGATTGATTATTGAATCAATCCTTTAATGTGTTTACAAGAAATGCAATTGCTGACTCCAACAGTAATTTTCAGTGCAATTGATTTTGATGTTTTATCAAGCCTTGTTACATGTATGTCCTAATGCTTATGCCATGTGTGTGCACATGTTGCCTTGGCAGGTTTTTTCAGTTTATTTTTTAACAGCTTTGAGATTTATTTTGTGATGTCTTAGAGTATTTAGCAAATAAGACACTTTATTTCAATAGTACATCCTATGCTATAAATAGCATATCCCAAATATATCCTAAATATATATTAATATACTTAAGTATATAAAAATAATTATAAATATTTTTAAACCATCACTTTAAATATACTAATTAATATTGATTATTAATATAAATAAAATTATATATATTTATGTTGCCATATTTAGCTTGGAGTGCACTTAAGATGTCAAGCCCTGCTCCTTCCCCCTGCTCCTTTGCAGAACCAGATCCATCTAGCCTGGGATTATGTTTTTCTAGTATTTTTGTCAATTATGTTCTGCTTTTACCTGTTTGGAGACTGATACTCAGTTTGGCTTATAGTCAGGTGACTCTTCTTCTATAGTGAAAATTAAACCAATTGTTTCCAACTTTAATTGCAAATTGTGTTTGTCTATGATTCTTGTTGATTTTTTTCTGAACCATCTCTAAATTTTCTACATTTTTCTCAGTGGGGTGCTCAAATCCAGTTGCAATATTCCAGCTGAGATCTCTCAGCTGTGTGTAGAGCAGAGTGCCCATCTCCCACACCTTGCACATGACACATCTGCCAGTGCATCCCAGAGCAGGACCATCCATCCTTGTGTGTCCAGTGTGATGGTGGCTGTTGGGATGGTCTGTCATAAACTCCATTTCTGCAGGGATTTTGATGACCCCTAACTCATGTTTTTGTGTTTGATTTCTATTTGTGTCTTCATCATGTTGATGTCAGATCATTACTTATGAACTGGTGCCCATTTGTAATCTGAATTTATTAGCAGCAGGAACAAGCTCTCCCTGTTGTGGAAATAAGAGTGTCTCCTCAAAACTTGTTTGGGAAGGGATGGATGAAACTGTTTAAATGGCTGGAATTGCTGTTCCAACTGCCCTGTTGGAAACTGCTCTTCCAACTTTGTCAGGTACTTCAAAAGCAAAAGCTTGGGCTTGGTCAGAAAGGTTTTAATGACATGGGCATATTGAGGTGAGAAATATTAGCACTGACTCTGAAAAGAGGGCTACTGCAACATCTGTCCTTTACTTGGCTTTCTGACAATCTGGACATCAGATTCTTGAACCTGAGATCCTCCTGTGCATGTCCAGTTTCCTCCCAGAGCCCTGGCTGGTAAAAGTAGATGTGTGAGTGTTTTATTTTTGCATGTGGAAAAATAAGTATGGGTTAAGCTGAACAATGTTCTCTGCTGTGGGAACACCATGCAGCAAAGCCAAGATTTTAAACCACTCTTTCAAAGTCATGAGCTGGTGCTTCAGCACAAGCCTGATCCTCCCACCTGAAGAGAAATTACCTCTATAACCTCTGGAATATGAAAGATGGTGAATAGAATTAAATCAAACACTCATCTCTCCTCCAGTGACTCATCTGCTTTTTAGTGCCAGTGGATGGACAATGTTGTCCTTTCTCTTTGAAGAAGCAGTTTAGAGTAATTCTCTTTTAATTTGTCACCAATGGATTCTGCAAGTCTCTAACCAAAATCTTCTCCAGAGGCCAATTCAGCAAACCTGACCCTGCTCCAGTGTCCCCAGAGCAGGTCCTGCTCCTGGGAAGCACTGTCATTGCTCCTGCTATCCTTCACCTGCAGAAGCAGGGAGAGAGAGCAGTAAAAATGTCTTTAGCTGTCAGGACAGGCATCCTTCCTGCTGCTGGGAAGAGGAGGTAACAAGCCTGCATCAAAGGGAGATGTCCTGAAAAACCTCACTGTAAGCACAAGCCTGTTAGTGCCTTTTTTGTGAACATATTGTTTGCAGTCAAGAATTTCACTGCTGCCTTGAAAATGCAGAGTGCAGAAGGATTCAGAATTAATCCCATCCTCTCCTCTGGAATGAATATTCACCTGTTTCCAGCTGTACATCTCCCTTCTGAAGTAACATCTGAGGACTTAATTCCTTTTGCATCCATCAGGATTCCTCTTCAGTCGTTCTCTATACTTAAATATCTGAGGGATATCTGACTTCCTGCTGACTGGTTCTTGTATCCCTCATAAAATCCTTCATAAAATCAGATTCTTGTCTCCCAATCCTTTTTGATTATTTCCTGCTGCCCATCCAGTGTTTTCTTTTCTCGTAATTTCTTTACTGCTCTCAGCTATCTGTTCACACAGGCCAACAGCTTTTACCTGAATCCTCAGGTAGCTTTGAATATTACTTTTCCTCCCTTTCACTTTCATTTAAATGTATTGTATTCCCAAAAAGCCCCAAACTGCCACAACAATGAAGGAGATACTTGCAAATACTTTCGAACTGCTGCATTCCTCATTCCTGGCATCCCATATTCCCTCCCTTCTGGTTATCTTGGGTAGCCAGAAAGACAAATATGGGCTGTGAATAACCTTCCTTGCTGCCCTGGACACCTCTCTGAAGTAAAATCATCTGTGTCCACTCAGTTTTGATTTCCACATGCTGCATTTGCTGCTACACTTCCTTCCAGGGTGCTGCCAAAGGAATTCCTGACTCTGTTTTAGGAGCAGTTGTGATGGGTGTGGTGTTTCCCTGTTTCTGCCAGCACAGGTGTCACTGCTGCCCTGGGGCTGCCTCCAGCAGCATCCCAGCAGCTGCAGCCCTCCCTCCCTCCCTGCCAGGCTGTGTCCTGTGGGGCAGCAGCTCCTGGGTGGCTCTCACAGGCCGTGTCACCAAAGCCAGCACGTCCATGCCCATCCTCTGGGGTTGCTTTTGTAAATTTTACTGGTGAATCTGTCCTGGCACCAGGGCAAGTTGCTGCTGTGAAAAGGCTAATCAGGGAGACAAGGATGAAAATATGTTAATGATATTTAAACCTGCAGTACCTTCAGGTAAAACAGCCCAGCTTTGCTGGTTCTGCAAAGCTCTGCCTTTGAAAGGTGGGGAGCCATTGGTGTGAACCAATGCTGTAATCTGCACTTCATGCTTATCTGTAAAATGCAAACCTGATAAAAATAGCAGCCCTTCAGACTCTGCTGGATGTATAAAGAAATGCACTGTGGTGTATTTGTGATTAAATCCTTTAATAGCAGTAATTCTTCCATTACAGCACAAAGCATTTTACTTTATATTGGAATATGTCCAGAAAGACTGTTTAATGGGATAGATTACCAACTTGAATACTACTTTAAATATTTAGATTTTTCATCCAGTGTCCCAGATCCAGGCTCACAAGGGAACAAAGAACCTCTTTCCAGATCTAGAGGACTAGGGTATTGATTGCAGGACTCCAGCTGCACGGAAATAATGCAATATACCACAAATGTATCAGGTGTTGTATCAGCTGGGTAATTTTTTATTGCTTTTGTGAAAATGCATCTGTTTTGATGCAGATGTCAATGTCCAATGCAAGACCAACGTGAGTAATATCTTTGTGCCTCCTGGTAGTAATATCTAAGTACTGTAGATTAATTTATTTTTCCTCTTTTGAGCCTATTATCTTTCATTCTGTCTGGAGCAGTATTATTTTGTGCATCTGTCACTGATAGGGATGTGCTGGGAGGAAGGGTGAGCATAATCATTTAGTTATAAGGCACTGAATAAAACAAATGATCTTTTCATAGATTCATAGTATCTAAGTTGGGAAGGGATTGCTGCATTTATCCTGACCTTCTCTACATCACATCTTTATAAAGCCAGAGATGTCTAATAATTTTTGAGGCCCATGTTGTATACAATTATCAGTCTCCTGGATAAATACCAGCTGTTGGGATCCTTCCAGCTATGCCTTTTCCTGAAAAGCCTTCTGTATAATAAAAGGGGACTGATGATCCTCTTTTTGAAAGAATATTGTGCTACAGGAGCCATTAATGTAAGAAGGAGCTTCAGGTCCAGGAGGAATGAGGGTTTCTGGCACAACTCTGAAAGCAGTAAGAATGAGTGTTGAAATGAAAGGATTCCCCACTCTGGCAGCCAGCTTCTTCCACTTCAGAGTGGGAGAACCATGGGAAGATCAGACAGCAGTGCCCCAGAATAGGAGATGTTTCCCCCAGTTTGCAGCAGCTGTTGGCAGTGTCCAAGAGGAAGGATGCTGTGTGTGAAGGAGCAGGAACATTTGTCCCTATGACAGTAAAAGGGACCTACTTTTTTCTTTTCTTTTTATTTGTTCTTGTGCATGTTGTTTCAACAATGAGCAGCTTGCTCACAACCACAGCAATCAACAACCGTGTGATGGGCTCCTAATGGGCTTTCTAATCACCAAGGGTTATAAACATCCTGCAGTGAGACTGGGTCTGTGAGGTCTCTACCTGTTTGTGCCAGTGGTGGTTAGTCCTGTCAGTGCCCGTGCTGCAGCTGGTGCTGCCTGCAGTGAGGAGCTGGGTTTTGGTGATGCTGTGTTTTACTGGGAGCCCTGTGAGCTGGGCAGACACTGGAGCTCTCCAAATGCTCGTGTCAGTGCTTTTCTGACACCTGCCTGTGTGGATGCAATTACAGCAGCACAGCCCTATCAGGCCATTAGACACCATCAATCAATGCTGGCTCTGGCTGCAGCTCCAAAAGTGGGATGGCAACAGGATGCCTGCAAAGTGAACCTCCCTTTTCACTGTACAGAGCATGGACTGTGTCAGCAACCACGCTGTGGCATCTCTCCTTTCTGAATGCTGTTTCCCTAGAAAAATGAGCACAAAGTACCCTTTATCCTGGTTTTTTTGTATGTGCCTGCAAGGCTGTAACAAGCTTTTCTTGAGAAGATTGCCTCTCTCCCTCTCTTTTGTGGGTGACACAACACATACCAGATGGGACCAGGTGTGGAGCCTGAGTGTGGCTCCCCAGCCTTCTGCAGGACAGAAATTGAGAGTTCTGATGGTTTCTCTCCTCCAGTCTAGGGGTTTGTTTTATTAGTTTTTGTTGGGTTTGTTTGTTTTGGGTTTTAGTTAATTCTGTATTTGGTTGAGGGTCTTGTCACTTCAGAGTGAAATGCTTTCAACCTGATCTTCAATCTCTCTCTGGGAAAAAGGTACTCAGGAGAAAAAGAACTTCCTCCTCATTTTGACACAGCCTTCTCTACAGCCTGAATATCAGGAAAGCCATTTATAGAGCATGTACAGTAATTGCATGCTTAATATTTCAGCAGCTGCATTAAGAGTAATGTCACTAAGACCAGGTATAGATTTAAAAGGATCTCTTTTGATTAAAAGTGACTTTAGAGCTTCTTGTGTATAATAATAGCAGCAGGATATATTATCATAGATGTTGCTAGGGGGTTCTGAATTTAATAATTCAACACATATAGACACACAGAGATTTGCATTGAGATTTTTGAACAAAGCATATGCTCCTATTTGACAGTGATCCTCTAATTACACCGAGATTAGACTGGTGTGATGTAGATTGCTGCAGCTTGAGCCACACTCCTCTTCCACAGCCAAGAGATTGCAGCATTTTTGGGTAGTGCAGACCCCCTGCTTTCATTGCCATGCTCCAGTTAACAGCTGTAGGAAACAGAGGTTGGAATCCAGAGTGGTTTCTACCAGACTTCCTTCAGCCTCTGGTGGTAGGATGTCATACAATGTTTGGATTTGAGGCACAAATGTTTTCTTCGAAACAATGCTTCAATTCACTTGAATTCTACTGCACCATCTCAGCTACTGAGAGCAAAGATCTGTCACCAGCTGTCAGTGAGGCTGAAGCCCTTCAAACATGGAAAATAAAGAAGGAATTTATTGGATGTGTCTTAATAATAATTTTCTCAAACTCCTGTCTTAGGAATGAGAAATAATCTTTGCAAGAAGATCTTGTGTTAAATGGTAAAGGAGAATCCTTCAATAGCAAGGGTCAGTGGTCTTCTTCAGAAACACCTTTGTTATTTGTAACTTCTTTTTATTATTTAGGTAATAATTTTGCTAAATATTAGTAATAGATCTGCTGGGTTTTTTGGCCAATGATGAGGGAAAAAAAATTAATGCCTGTGCTCCACTGATGATAAATTTCACCCTTTTCCCAAGCCATCATCAGAGCAGGTTTCACAGGTGTCTTCTTCCAGCTTGACCATGTGTGCATTTTGAGTTGTGCAGCTGAATTTCCACCAGCAACCAGAACTCATTTCTGCAGGCACAACTTGGGGCAGGCCAAAATGCTGGAATTTATGTGTTCCAGGGACTGCTGTACTAGAAGGTGAAGACCTCTTAAGAAATTTGGGGAGTGTTACCAAACTGTGATGAACAACTGTCAGATGAGCACTTTATTTTTGCACCATTGCAACTTAGGTCTAACAGTGCCTTAAATTAAATATATATATGTATATATACAAGGAATATATGGTTCTTTCAAGGTTAGGAATGAGGAAATTATTGCATGGAGAATATTCTGCCTTCAAAATGTGCACACCAAGCATGGCAATCCATGGCTCATTTTCTACCTGGCTCCACCACACTGAATGGTAACATCAGGCATGCACAGCCACTGTACACCTGCTCTAGCTTTTATAGGTGAGGAAGATTTATGCATCTGACTAAAATGAAACTCAGTTTTAGTCCTTAGTTATGATTTGAACTATAATTAGCTGTTTTATAAATACCATCCTCCATGTAGAGGAAGTGGAATGGGAAATACACCATTCTGATACCTCTGGCCCTACTAATTCTGTTGAGGTGAGAGCAATCATACCACAGATTCCCTTGAAGCTTGTGGGTTTTTTCTCCACCCTGCTTGTGGGGCAGTGATTTCATGGGCAGCACTCACACAGCAAAGCCAGCAGGGCACTGCAGAAGTGAATTCCCAGGTGCCAGTGAGGTGACAGGTATATTTCTGGGTGTAGAATCAACTTAAACCAGCCTTATGCTTTCCTGCAGGAATGAACCCTCCTCCCTTTCCCCTACATGTGTCAGTAATCTGTTCCTTTTCAGCTGGGTGGAACTGCATTCTTCCTATTTTTTTTTCATTTGTACTGGTCTAAACATCTCCAGTTGACTGTGGCAGCTCCTTCTACTGGGCATTAGACACAAATGATTGGAGATTTGGGGGTTTTGAGTCAGGTAGTTGATTACTCCAGATGTATTTTCTAAATTAATACCTGCTTTCATAATGTTTCAATATAATGGGTATAAATGGAGCTACACCCAATACAATGAAGTAGAGTTGGGTTCGAAGTGTTTTCTTTGTTAGTGTTGTGGGTTTCTCATTTGCAGTTGGCAGAAAACTTTCATTGAAGGACCAATTAAAAAAAAACAGAGTCATGGCTAATTCCATCCTTGGAGAATATTTATTTAATAAAGCTCTTACAGGCATTCTAGTTTTTGGTTCAATACAAGACATACTTACATGGAAGGCAGATCATCATAATGATATTAACTGATGCAGTTTCTTAACTCAGCCTAATGCTCTCTTTACATTGTAAAACATCAGTGTTAGTTCTTGCTTCTACAACAGAGCTTTAATGAACACAAATCAATTGCTGTTATTGCTGGTCTGGAGATTGCAATTAAACAACTGGTCACTAAAAGGTCAGAAATTCTTACTGTTGGAGAGAGCATTCTCCATCTTGTCAGCTGTCTTTTAGCACTGATTTTAGTATTCAGGTTTAAAAGAGAAATAAATCATAAGAACCTCAATAATTAATGGCACTGCCTTTTTTCTGTGTGGCATTAGTTTGGTAGCTTCATCCTAGGCTTTCCTGGAATTTCAGCAAATGCTCCATTTAATGAGGGGATGAGTTTCTGCTTAAATGATCCAAAGGGTTTGGCTTCCAGCTCTGGGAGTTTTCCAAGCTGTAAACTGTTGATCACTCTTTCAGGCTCTGCTTGAGGTATTGGCTCCTCAAATCTAATTACATCTCTTTGTGGTAGAACTGCCTGATGTGCTAATTTAAATAGTTTGCATCTGCTCTGAAGGACTAATGTATTTCTCTATGGCTAATTTGGTCAAGAAATCCTGAAAAGTGGATTTAGTGGATCTAGGATCACAATAGTCTTCTTTCCTTTGAATAAAGCACCTTCTGGTAATCTTTGTAAGCAGTGTGTCAGTACTTCCTGTTTCATAAAGGTTTTTTCAACTAATTTTCTTGCTGTTGATGTTTCTCCTCCAGTAGTATATTAATTTCTCCTCTAATAGTCCCTAAATTCTCCCTACCTTTCTGAATCCATGAGAGGATCCCATCTTTTTATTATAGAGCAGAGATCTGATTTTTATCTCTGCTTTTTTTTTTTTCTTCTATTTTTCTCTAGCCGTACCGTGCAACTTTGCAATTTTCCCTACCAGCTACATCTGCACTCCCCATGGGTTCACTTGCACCTTCTGCATGGTTTTGCTTCTACCTTCAATCACCCCTTTGAGTTTTAATTTTTTTTTTTTCTGAGAGTATCCTGAAGCCCAGCAAAACTCAGCAAAGCTGACTTTGGATGCCATCTAGATGTGTGGAATTCTGTGTGCTTTGCTAGGCAGGATTGGGCTCAGCCACATCTGCAGCATTTATGGGAATGTGGCAAAAGGGATATTTTAGGGATTCTCAGGGGAGTACTCAGGGCATAGGGAAAAAGAATGGTTTAAAATCTGCCCACACTATGCAGGAACTGGCACTGAGGGGTTAGGAGAGGGACACTGCTGATGGCTCTTAGGAATCATGAGGTCCACGTGCAGTGGCAGCACAGGAGGCTGGGTGTCCTCAGGAAGGATGCTGAGAGCAAAGCCTTGGGACTTGACTGCTGAGAAAGATATAACCAGAGTTACTGTGTGCATGAATTATGTGGACTTGGAGGTGTTTCTCACCAAATTCTGCACTGCTTCTGGGTGGGGGAACTCTTTGAAACTGGTAGGAAATAAGTGCCAGACAGGTGAAAGAAGTTGCTGTTTCTCATAGCAGGCAGTGAACCTCTGGGATGTGCTGTCCCAGCAGATTCAAAATGGAACTAAACACATTTAATTTCATTTCATCCAGAAGGTCTGCAGTGCATCTAAATAGTGCAGGCAGAGCAGTGTTTTCTGTGCCCCTACTGCAGTCCATACAGATCCTGGAGGAGCAGGGGGGCAGAGCAGGCTGCAGAGAGTGGCCAGGCTCAGATTTTGTCCCTAAACAGAGAGCCCTGGCCCAAGGCAGGGGGATTTCTGGGCTAGACAGAGCAGAGCTGCAGCCTCTGGGGGTACTTCTTGCACATCCAGGCTGCACTGCTCCCTCTGTTCAAACACTAGCCTGGCTTGTTGTGCCACAAAATCTTACATCACTCAACTGCTGCTTGTTCGTTGAAATTAAATCTCTAAGAAGCAGGGATCCCTCCTTCTCCCTTGCATATTTTTCCCCATGCCTTGTAGAACACAGCCCATATGTCACCTTGGGTCCTTGGGTGCTACTGTGATTTATACTGCTAAAAAGGTTTATGTGCCACACAAATAAATTCATGTGCATAATGCACATAAGTTCATTGCTGTCATCGAAATATCTGGACACAGGTGACTAATTTGAGGCAAGCAATGAAATTTGTGTGATTCAATCAGTATAAGGAGAAAAAAGAACCAAGCCTGCCTGTGCTGTAAATGTCTTTTTGCTTACTTATGTCAGCTCACTTCCCTTTTGGCATTTCCCTGTCATGGTGTCATTAATATTTCCATCCCCCCTGCATCCTTAATGATTTACTTGGTTGACCTGCATCATTTAAAATATTTTTTCATTATAGTGATTTTCTCATTTAGGTCCCTGGGAGATCTCGATATGTAATCAGTTTTCTCTAACAAATGACCTCCTTTAACTTCATCAGTTCAGAATTAATTTACTAGCATCCAAGATATTGAATGACTCTGATTAGTAAAATATAGCAAAAAAAATTAAAGCTCTCTTTCATTTATGGTGAAGGCAAACATTAATTAAACCCAGTATTTCTTTGCTGATTTTGTTCACACTTGAATTTAATAAGGAGGGGACGTTTGATGGGCTGTCACTAGGGCTGGGATTACAGGATTTCTGTGTGTGTAACACTTGGGCAGGGCTGGGGAGGGAGGTGCCCTTGACAGGGCAGCTCTGCTCAGCCAGGCACCCCTGCTGCTCCTGCGTGTCAGCCTCAGCTCCTGGCTGCTCTGCTCATCTCAGATTTCTCTCAGCATCTCTCCTTCCCTGGAACAACAGCCAGGTGCCAGCCCCTCATGCTTCAAGGCTTTGCAGGTTTCCATTTTGCAGGTCTGCTGCAGCAGGCACTGGCCTGGGGATGACATTTTTATATTCCTGTGGTGAGGGTGTGTGGCACCTCTGGCATGCGTGGCAGCAAGGCTTTGCTCAGGGAATGATCCTTATTCCTGGAAAAATCCAACCTTTTGGGGAAGGTCCCCAATGTGGGATGATTGGCCCCACTGCCCATCCTGCTGCTGCACTGAGCTCAAGGGGGACTGGATGGGGCTAATGGCCATGTAAATTATTCTCCCCTATTCATAAGAAGTTTGTAGAGGGACTCAGGCAATCAATTTACATCTCTTGAAGGAAAAGAAATTGAAAACACTAAAGCAATTTATTGCCTTTTAAATTTGGGGATGAGGGGGGATGTAAATAGCCCTAAAATTTAACTACCTGCAACAGCAAATAAAAAACCCCTGCAATATTTCACAAAGTCATAATCTACTATACTTATATATATGTGTGTGTGTGTGTGTGCATTTTCAATTTCATTGTGGAAAATGTAAGTTGTTACGGCTTTCTGCTGAAGAACTTGCCCATAAAACAACATGTAATTGGTGGATTCTGTAGTGTTTCTGGTATTGTTTTTCTCCCTTCTTACATTCTTACAATTTGCATAAAACATTTAGACAGGATTTTTTTCCCCCAGACCTCATATTGCAGTATTCCAAATTTTCAGTACAATGAGTGTTTTGCCTGCAAGGCCTATACCTAATATTGGCTCATTTTGAATGTCTTTTTCCCTTTAAATATTAGTCCAGGAAACCACAGTAATTGTAATCAAATTAGTATGCTCGATATGCTCCAGCTTATATGCCTACAGAGTGGCTTTCTTGGTCTAATTCAAATGATCTTAGAAAACAGGAGAGATGATTCAGGAGCTCTTCTAAGAAGAGTCTTGCTCCTGGCAATATTTACTCTTAGGTAGATTAGAAAAATAAGGGGTGGCATCTGAGCAAACAACAAACCCCCGAATGGGTTAATATCTGCTGGTTACATGAGGGCAAAGCCACTGCCACCAGTGCAGCAGAAAGATAAATTTTCCCCCTCTGAGTGGCACAGCATTGCAGAAGGGCCCTGGAGAAGTTCATTGTATGAAGAGAGTATAGAAAATACAGCTTGAGCTTCATCCAGGCTACAAATCCTTCCTGTTTACTTTCCCCATCCAGGAAAAGTCACTCTCAGCCCAAAGCTTGTGTGGTCAAGCACTGGAACAGGTTGCCCAGGGAACTGGTGGAGTCACCACCCCTGGAGAGGTTTAAAAGGTGTGCAGATGTGACACCTGGTGACACAGTTTAGTGATGGACTCTGCAATCTTGGAAGTCTTTTTCAACCCAAGCAACTCTGTGATTTAGTGATTCAAGATGGTTCAGGATGGATGGATGGCTTGTTTGTGACTGATTGCCTGAGCTATTCTGCCACAGCTACTGCTCTACAGCTATTCTGCAGTATTTTTGTGTCCAGATAAATCCAACTTCTGAGACAGAGAGAACTTCTTCCTGGCTTCATTACTTAGAGAAGGGCTTTTTTCTATTTTAGAGCAGATTCCCTGAAGCAGCTCCTGGGGATGGCAACCTCCTTGCCTGGAGAGCTGAGAGCTTGTCCATGTGAAAAATCACTACCAGCTCCATCTAGGCCAGCCAGCAATCCCCGTGGGGCTCTGTGAGCCACAGGATCCCCAAACCAACAGCAAAATATTTGTATATTTTCCTGAGAACCTGCATTGGCTTTCCACCCTCCCAGGCTGCCCTGGATGGGATCTCCATGCCTCTGCTTACCCTCACCCTTGTGTGGGAAAACAAGGGGCTGAACCTGTCCATGCCTTAATCACAGATAAGTGAGAAAACTTTGTAACAGCTCACATTTGCTTAATCATAATCACATCTTTCTGTTCCTATTTCACACACAAGTTTCTCCATTTTATTATTAGCTATTTATGAATACCTGATGAATTTATGCAGATGAGATTGGTTATTATGGCTCTTGGGGCACTGCTGGTGCTGTAAATGCTTTATGCTGGACCTACTGAGTCTTAGCAGAGAGGGGAATCAGATGAATTTCTCCTTTTAGGAATGCTCCAGCTGCTCTCTGTAGCTGTCAATCTAAATTTGAGCAGAGGTATTGCACTGACCCAATCCCATCTGCAGAGATCTTGGATGCATATTCACGATGCAGTTCTGTGCATTGTGGGGTTTTAGCTCCAGGGCTGGATAATTTAAAGAGGATG
The DNA here is from genome assembly GCA_013401135.1 of Cettia cetti. Taxonomy (NCBI): domain Eukaryota; kingdom Metazoa; phylum Chordata; class Aves; order Passeriformes; family Sylviidae; genus Cettia; species Cettia cetti. Next base: position 132,367 of record VZUI01049448.1, read on the forward strand.
GAGTTTTCCCCTTGTATAAATTCATTCATATTCACTTCAAAGGCTGAAGGGAGCTTCCAGCCCAGGTGTGCTCCGTGCAGGGTGTGTTCACAGGGGTGAGTTTTACCCACCCTGACAGTGCCTACAGAGCCCTGCTCAGATGATAACAGAAAATGACTGTGCAGAGCACTGCCTTTCTCCAGAGATGCACTAAATGCCTGCTGCTCCAAGGACATGTGAATCCTTTTAGCCCACTGCAGGATAAAACCTTCAATATTTAAGACCCACTCTGGTGCTGCAAACTCTTAAATGTGATGGGCTGTGCTGCTGTAAAATGATGCAGCTCCACTGACACCAACCCTTCCCCTGGGGCTGGAGCCCGGGGCTCCAGGGGATTGGAGCAGGGCTGTGCTGATTTACATGAGAATCTGGCTGTAAAATCCCACAAACCAAACCTCTGTGGTCTCTTATAAACGTGCCTAGTTAGGGTACCTGAAATCAAACCAGTGTTGACAAACAAACACTGAGACCATCATGACTGTAATTAGGATTTCTGCTGCTTTGCTTTGCTGCAAGGCCTTTGGAGCATTATGGCTAACTGGTGACATAAACCCCAGATTTACTGTCATTTGCTACAGACATTGGAGCACAACAGAAAGAAACCCAAATATTAATCTGTGCTGTAGCATAAAACATCTACATGAAAGCAAGTCATGACAATTGGCAATAATTTTTCATTCTGTGCTATATTTAATTTTAAAGTGGCCAAATTCTTGGATAAAACGCTACCAGTGCATGTACTGTGGATTTTTTCTGGAATAGCAGCAGCTCCTCCTCTCCCACAGCAGCCTGGGATGCTGGGCATGGGCACACCTTGTGTCTATACATGAATTTGGGGAACAAAAGGTCTGCCTGAAATAAAATCTTGTACTGGTGCAAAATTTTTGCTGTAGATCTGACCTGATGATTTAGCCAGCTCCCTCCCACCCAGGGGGCCTTCTGAAGATCTCACAGCATCTTTCTTGCATGCAGGATCTGGTCCTGGAACTGAAGTGAGCACTGCCCTCTTTCTGGGCTGCAGTTTTTCCCTAGAACTGAGGTGGAAGGAATCAGGGCTGGCATTGTTGTCTTGAGATAAATCACTTGAGCTGAACCTTGCTGTCTTCAGACCACGATATTCTCTTGAGATAAATCACTTCAAGCAATACTGGTTTGCAAATTTTGTCTTTTCAGTCATAATATTTATTTTTTTCAGTACAACATCTTAATCTTATTGTAACATTTTCTCTTTTCAAAAACCTACCCTACCCACTCCTTTTTCTTTCCTAACCTGAAATATCAGTGCTTTGTAAAATGTTATATAAAAACACAAACATTTGGAAAATAACCCTTTTTTAAGCCTATTTTTTTTATTGCAAACTTCCTTAGAATGAACTTCAATAATTTCCTAGCCATGGTGAGCTGGAGGAGCACAGTGACACATCCATGGTGTGGTTATGCACCATCTGCAGCTTGATTGAAGATGTGATTCCTGGATTGCAGATTGGCAGCTTTCACAGAGGGTCCAGCCTGAGCAGTGGTTTCCTCTGGCTTTTGAGAACAGCATTAGCTGGGGTTGCAGTCAATATGGATTTCTGGCACTGAAGAAGGGCTGTAAAGTTTGAAAGATTTCCTGTAAACTAGAAGACTGTCTAGCCTGTGGGCTTGGCTTGGATGCAGCCTTACCCCAATAACTATTTATTGGATATAATATTTAGATCAGCTGAGGAAGGTCTGCTCTGGTTCAAAAATACTGTTTTAGCCCAGACAAAACGTAGAATAATTCAGAAGGAGTAAAGGAGGAATTTTTCCTTTATTATTATTTTTTTTTCTATATGAGAACTCTATTAACATCAAATTATCTGGGAATTTTTATTAAACTATCCTATTTTCTATGGATCTGAGAATCCCATCAAGCTTATTTTCCCTGTGTATTTTCAATGCCCAATGTGTCTTCTCCCTCTACCCAACATTATTTTTGTTTGAAGCAAAAATTTTGTTCCAGGCTCACACAAGGAATGAAGTGGGGTCTGACATGCAGCCAGCTGCTTTCCCTCAATTGTCTGAGTCTGGCACTTGGGAGCTCACAGTCATCTTCTGAGCCTGGCCCAAAACCCCAAAACTGGCTGGTGTGAGAATACTGCCTGGGAAGATTTGAGGGAGACTTTAAAAACACAGGGGCCTCTCACTTAGGAAGGCAACTGGCACAGGGACAGAGCAGGACTTCTGGTGAGATCAGATGAGGACAGACAGCATCCCCTGAGCCAAAAGGGTTAACAGGAGATTGCTGCTTCCCTTCCCTTGCCTTTACTGGGATCATGATTTATATATTTGAAAGTAGGAGTGATTAATAATCCACAACCCCTCAGCCTGCCAGGAGAGCTCAGGCACTTAGCACACCACAGCCAGCCACGGTGCAAACAGTAAGAAATGATTAACAACACCAACATTTACCCTCCTTCTCAAATAACTCAAGAGCAGCATCAATGGTCCCTTGCACTTCCTGGCTCCCAGCAGGGGGGTGAGGGCCACCAAAATCCTTCTGCAGCAAAAGGTTGTAGCTAAAAGCCAGTGCACTGCAGGTACCTTGGTGATGAGTCTGGCACAACCAGCTGGAAAGATAAAAAAATTATGGTGCCATTCCTGGAGCTGGATATAAATGTGTCCATCCCATGTGCACTGTTACTCTGGAGATAAGGAAAAGCTGCCCATGGAGTCCTCACTGACCTCAGAAGTCAATTAAAGCACAGAAAGAATTAATTTGCTTTTTATCAGCTTGGACCTCAATGCTGTCCCTCCTCAGCGCTGGGATAAAACAGAGGGAGGACAATGTGGCCAAAGAAGAGAGGAGCAAATCCAGGAGGGTAAAGTGGAGGGAATTTGTCTCTGGGGTAATGGCACACTGAACACTCAGTTGCATCAGTTCCTGATATCTCTTGACTTCACACAGACCAATCACTGCCAGCTTTGTTCTGTGCTTCCTGGTGAAAAAGAAAGGATCTACTTAATTCATAAAATCCTTTGGAGGTCAGAAAGTGTTTTCCTTTCCTCTGTGTTTTTCAATGCTGGCAGGGGGGCAGATTAGGTTTCTTAAATTCAAAGAGGCAATCTAACAAGGTCCTGTCTCTGTGCTGATACAGAAGGGATTATGGGAAATCCTGGTAACCAAGCAAAAAATATACAGAAGAAAACTCAAATGGAGATGTGGGCAGCTCAGCTGTCCTTTTTCCCCCTGATGGAATTAAACATGAGAAGGTAATTTGCAGCCTCACGTGAGAAAAGAGTAACTTTACTTTTTTGGTGCTAATCCACATCAGCAGCAAAGAGAGTAGACCAGAACACTGGTCAGGGTTGTCTGTGACCTACTTATTTCATAATGGTACAAACAACCCTTTTTAATAAGATACAATGGCAAAGCAGGACCTGAGAGGGGACTCTGCATCCCCTCCCTTCTCAGCAGGGTCAGCAGGAGCTGCAAGCCTTCATTCTCTTTCCAGTTCTCACTGCAGCATTCATGGAGACAGAATGTTCAACCCTCCTGTGTGTTATTTGCACTGGAGGGCAGGGGACAGCAGAATGCATGTGCAGAGGTGCAGTTCCTGCAGCAGCACCCCTGTGCAGGGATGAGGTTTCTGCACTGAAAGTATGAGCAGGGCTCAAAGCAATATTCTCTCTTATTTTAATCAAATGTTCACCATCCCTACGTAGAGCCAGATTTTGTCCTGGCATTTCTTTCATGATCTTTAAGTGGGAGTTCTTTAAGGTAAGATTTTCTTAGCAAAAAAAAGAGAAAAATTCCAGTTGGTGTTATTTCAATAGACACCTCAGTCTGCAGAGCTGTTTCACTTTCTTGGCAGCAGCTCCTCTCCAGACCCTGCCCCTGCTGCACTCCCCCAAAATGCTCACTCTGCTGTGAGCCTTGAGAAACCTGTTAGATTTGCCTGAAAACATCCTCTGGCACTGCTTCTAGCAACAAACTGGACTTCCTGTGAAGCTAAACTTTTCTCAAAAAGTCCCCACTTTGTCCTTTACTCGCCTCTTTTGAGTTAGATAACTGGAAATAACATTTTATTTAGAAATATTGAAAGGATGTCACAGGAGTTTTATTTCCCAGATGGACTGGCTGTTCCCTCATGCACCACAAACAGCTGTCTCCTCACCCTGGAGAATATTTTGCAGTGTGTGATGGGGATAGAAGATGACAGGGTACATGGCTTCTGGAGAAACTTGGAGCACAGGAATTTTACTCGAAGGAGGTTCCATGGTACTACTTCAGTAGCGATATTAAACTTTTTCTTTCCCACAATAAGCTTTAAGTTTGGGGGGTTTTTTCACTGTAAAGCAGCTTAGGTCTGATGTCAAATGTGCTGCACATATATTTGTTCTGGCATGCCAGCAAAGCTGAGCAGGGAAGGTGATTATCAACCACTGAGCTGCACAGTTCTGGGAGAAGAAACTACAGGGGAGGTGGAGCCAGGTGGATTATAAACAAGGGAGGTGTGCATCACTCCAGTTTTGTTCCTTGGGATGGTTTCACTCAGCTCCTGCTTCTGAACAAGGACCTTCCTTCTGCTCTTTAGCAGTGACTTTTAGCTGTCTTTTTTTTTTTTTTTTTTTTTTTTTTTTTTTTTGGAACACCAGAGAAACATCCTTTCTGCGAGGTTATATGGGTTGTACTGCAAACACTGTTACTGAGACTAATCCTGGAGGCCATCAGCATGGTTTCTTTGGCTCCACAATCACATTTCTCTAAGTACCATATGGTGGTCTAGTCCTTCCATCAAGCTGATGGCCAAATCAAACCCTGGCCAACACTGGCACAAATGTCCCTTAGGATGATGACTGGCAGAGGACAGAATGGCCTGCTATCTCTCAATGCCCTTCTTCTCCTCCTAAAAATCACTTGAAAGTCTTGTTGAGATAATCAGCACAATGCAAAGAGCTGAAAATGTTCTGCTGGAGACCAACAGTGTGCAAGGACAGGGCCAGGTCCTCCAAAGAGTGGCTGGGGGATTGTAATATATGGATCTGTGTTTCCTGCAAAATGAAGGACAAAGCAAGGTGGCTGACCCTCTGCAGGACAGAGGGAACAGCACAGACAAAAAAGCACCAGCCTGTCAGGATACTGGGCAGCTTCATCTTCCAAGAGATTTCATGGACATGCAGGCCCTGCCTGGAAAACTGCATCCAGCTCTGAGTTGCAGGCTCTGATAGAGCACCATAAGAGAAGGGCACAGAGGTCTGGGGTGGCTCAGGTCACCAGGGTAAATCTCATCTAACTGCAGTGTTATGTGGAGGAAAGGAGACCAGCACGTGGCCAGTATTTCCACAAAAAGGAAATATTTCAATCAATCAATTCTGTTTGCTTATTCCTCTTCCCTGTTTCACTTCTACTTTTCCTGTTCCTCTTTATTCTCTGCCACCTCCTCTCAGACCTGACTGCTTTCATTACAAGGTTGAAGGGCAGTGCCAACTGAGCACATTAATCTCATACATTTTCATGAAGATCAATTACAAGCTGGATGCCAGGAGATTTTTCTTATTTTCAGCAGAGTTGAGACCCAATTCTCCATCCAAACCCTGTCCCAGGTAAAATCTGGGGGTGTTTCTTCTGAAGTCAAGCCTGCCATTTCTTTTTCCCATTCCCTCCCACCATGCTGACAGCTCTTTGCTTTTTTCCTGTGGTATCTATACATACAATGGTTATCAGGAAAACCATTCCCCTTTCTGCCCTTGAAAGGCAATATCCACACAGGCTCTCAGGCAGAATTTGGAGTGCAGAATCTCTGCCTTCAATTACCATGGAGCTTATCTCTTTCATGTGTGACTAGATATTGTATTTTTTTTTTTCTCCAGCAAGACTGAAATTTAAAAGGACAGAAGAATTTCTAGTGCTTGAGATGGAAGAATATGTCTGGTGTTGAAATGAATGGAGTTTATGGGCTACTGGGAAATGGGACTATTTCTGAGGGAATAATTGCATCTCTTATTTTGTGGTTGCACTGTTGGTTACCTGATTCAGATCATCATGGCAACAAAAGGTCAAAATCATATAGCAAACTTTATAGCTATGCTTTTCTACACATGAAACCATAATTTTCTTTCAGGTTTTACCCATGGTACAGTAAGCTCTGGCTGCATGGCACTAAAGTAAGGCCAGAGAGAGCTGGCTGCAAGTCCAATGTGTTCTTTGACTGAATTACAAAAATGCCAGTGAACTTTACTTATGGGTTAGCATTCCACTTTGCTGGCTGCTCTGCAGAAATCAAGCAAATCTACCCAAAAGGGATTTTGGCTGAAGGCAGTGGATCCCACAGCAGTTTTGATTGATTACCAAGGGCAGCAGCTCTCCCTGCCACCCCCAGCACTGCAGCTGCTCCCTGTGGAGGAGAACAAGGGCTCAAGGCTCTCCTGGTGACCAGGACAGCAAACCAGCAGGGCTGGCACGTTCCCTGCTGTGGCAGCTCTGCCTGCTGCAGGCTGGTGAGCCCTGTTCAAGTGATTGATCTCACTGATGGTGAGAGCTGTGTCCCCAGAGACTGTGATCTCACCCCTTCTCAGCATCTCCCAGATAACTCCTAAAATGGCTGAGAGCTGGAGAGTCTCTGTGACATGCACACGGGCCAGGCAGCTGGAGAAAGGGGGAAATGTAGGATCTAAAATACATCTATTAATTTTGGGTCAAGATATGGCAGCCTACCATGAAGTTTTATAGCTATAGATAGTAACAGGAGCAGTGACCTTTAATTAGAGTGAGATAATGGGCACTGCTCTAACACAGAAACAGCTAAAAATAAAAGCCTGTATAAAAATATAAAGTATCTTAGAATGTGATTACATTTTCCACTAATGGAAAACATAGCTCAGCTCACTGTATCACTGAAAAATGTTTGCTTTTACAGACACTAAGGTTACATTTAGATTCTGAGTTAGGTGGTTTAATTCAAAGTACCATATTAGATTGGTAAATTTAGAGCAGCCAGAAAACTGAGTGGATATTCCCACTTTGGTTTAAGCTGGACTTATTAAATTTTGGTTGAGTTTGATTTGATTTAGTTCGAGTTTAAAGTAAATGAAAACCCCTGATGTAAAATTAAATTTACCACCTGTAAATTAAAACAAGAGAGATTTTTCAGTGCTTTTGCTTTAGCAGGCTATCCAGTGGTGGAAATGTGGAGGGAGAAATGGTGCTGATACCCAAACTGTGTGTGTTTCTGGGGGGATGTTTCAGGTTAATTTGGTCCTGAGAGCTGAGTGCCTGTTAAGGGGTGGGGCATTACTGCAGGAGGTTTAGTTCCATCTAAGAGGAATCCAGAGCACGTGCTCCCAGACACCTTCTGGACATCAAAAAACGGGAATGGTCAGGGTGGCTGCTTTGAAAGCACATTTCTGACATGGACTAAGAGGTAGCTGGGGTGGTCTCCTGGCTCCCTAGATGGCTGTGGATGCCTTGGTGCATGTTTGTGTGTTAGAAGAGAGCTCCAAAATCTCAGTGGGACCCCAGTCTGGGAAGTGGCTGCTGCTGGGACTCCATGTGAGCAGGTGTTGAAACACCTGTGAGCTCACAAAGCAGCCCACTCATTTTCTTGAAGTTCCTCGAGGAGGAAGTTTTCAAAGTTTCTAATATTTCTTCTGTGGATTGAAAATTATTTTGTTTGCTTTTCACGTTTGCCAGCCTGTAGCTAAAACTGCTACTAACACACAGAACGTGCCTTCCTTTTTTTCTCAAAGTTAAACTTGCCCATTGGAATCAAACCTGTCACTCAAGATAGGAAAGAACTGTTTACAACCCAAACTGCCTCAAAATAATACAGCCTGGGCTCTCAGCTTAGAAATGCACTTTTCACTACAATAAGAATTTGGGGATCTACCTTTTTATGTGCCAGAGATAAGGAAAATTTCCCACTTCCCAGGTTTTGCTGACAAACTTCCTGCACCTTTTCAGATAAAGTGATTAGTGAACTGTCTTGAAATGCCCCAACAACTACAAGCTGTGAATAGCAGCTCTATTAATATGCAAGTCAGAACTGCCATTATGGCACAAATTATAGAGAGAGCTGAAAAACATTTCAAGAGTTGACTTGCAAGCATTGAGAAGCAATCACAGCCCACCCCTGCCCCAGCACACATCCTTCCACTGTAGGAGCTTCCCTGTATCTGTTGACAAACTTTGGCTAATGTTTCTGCTAGCTGAAAGGTTTTCTGCCAATACAGCAACATATTGCAGATAAAACCTAATGAGCTGAGTTTAACAAAAAAATGCCATGTGGCTTCCTTACAGTGATGCCCATCTGTCGCCTTAGCGAAGCAGCAGTGTGCTGCAGCTGTACTCCTTTGCTTTTTATCAAATCAAAATAAAGCTGTGCACCCCAGAGTCAGGTATGATAAACAGGCCAGCAAATTGCCTTACATGGGTATCATACAGCTCCTTATCTGTCTCACTTTTCAGAGCAGCAGAACCAGATGGCTCCTAACGGTGGGTGAAATTTTCTCCGTTATGTTTTTGGCATTGAGGTGGAGGGAGGCAGTCCAGAAGTCCACCACCAAAACAACAGACATTTAAATTGGACTGGGACTGAGATTACAGCCTGCAAACAGAACTTTTGAAATTGAAGCAGATTTCATTAATGGCAGACAAAATGCCTATTTAGAGTGGGTCTGGCGGAACAAAATGGACACAAAACAATAATAAAAAGAAGAGTCTTTGTGAGCAGCCTCACAGAACAATGAGGGGGTTGGCCTTGCTCCAACCTCCCTCCCTGCTGGTGCAAAGCCTGCTGCAAGGCAACTGCCCTTTCCACAGCCCCCTTATCTGTCCCAGGGGCAATGGGAATAGGGAAGAGTTCCCTGGCTGGGGGCTGGAGGCATTGTCTCCCACCAGTCCTCTCTGTGGCCAAGGGTGCAGAGAAATAATTTCTGCTGAGGTTGGATCTTGGGTCGTTAAGAGGACAGGGGGATGTGGAGCATCTGTCTGTGATAGAAATCCCTGCTGGGAGCAGGAAGTCACAGGCTAAAGGCTTCAGTTTCTCCTCTCTCATATTTTCCCCTTTTCCTGACATTTTTCAGACCAATCCAAAGTTTGAAAGGAGTCTGCTCTTCCTTTAACTGGCTGCTAAACAAATATTGGTGCTTTTGTCTCATGTGTGGTTTTGGCATCAGTTCCAGATTTGGAGGACAAGCAAAAAGGGGTCTAGATTCAGTGTAGAGGCAGTTCTTGCTTGGCAAACTTGGAATGGAGAGTCTTTCAGTGTGTGGGTCCTGCTTTTGTAGGTGAGTTTTAAGTCCAGCTGGTTTTAATTCTCAAAGCTTAATGTGAATTTTTTTTTTTTTTTTTTTTTTTTTTTTTTTTTTTTTTTTTTTTTTTTTTTTGCTGCCAATGTGCATGTGAGCCCCTTCTATTGCTGGGAACATGCAGCAGATTTGCATGAGGTTTTGCTGTGACCAAGAGAAACATACAAAACAGAGCAGATTGAAATTGTTTTAAAATGTGACTGCTGAGGAACCAGCACATTAGCCTTTTGTGAATTTAGACTTCTCTGAATATTTGTGTTGTGTGTGTGTGTGCACTGGTGTCTGCTCTGTAAGCTGTCACCCTGCAGCTGTACCAACATTTCAAAAGCTAAACCTGGAGCCTCTCAGTTGTCTGCACTCCAGTGAAACAGAAAATACAAATGTCATGTGTAGAAAACCAGCTGAATAGAAACAGAACTGGCACCTTTTCCCCCCGGGTCATTAAAATTATCTGAACCTACCATACTTCTGAAGAGCAGATTGTTTGTATTCACAGGTATTTGCATGGAGGTAGATGGTTCATTTTAGGCACAGGTACCTGGAAAATCTGTCCTCTTTTCCCCCAATGCACTCTCTGGGTGCCTCAGGAAAAGATGCTTCTGCTGAACGTGAATGAAGCAGCTTTAAATAAACTGCAGTGATGTTGAAGATTGGTACTGGGACAAACCCCCAAAATTTTTAATTTTTGTGCATAAGACATTTCAGGATTGTGTTTGCTGTGAATTGTGGTGATTTCTTTTTGTGTGCATGAGATGGTGAAGGGTCCATCCACATCAAACAAGCTGAGGCAGCATGAGCAATGTCAGAGCCAGGCACCCCTAATTGACATTCTTCCTCTTCATTGTTTCGTGTCTGCATCCTGCAGATATAACAAAATGAGAGGGTGCTTGTCTTGGAAAAGGTGTCAGAACTAGAATGGAAAAGGATGAGTTATGTACACTGCTGTGGTATCTAAATGTAGACAAATGGAATTGTCTTGTTTTGGGAGTGGTGACAAATGCCATGTTGAACTAGTTTTGCTTGGGCAGGGCTGTACAGTGGTAGGCAGAGTTTTCTGGGAAATCTATACTCTGGAAATGAAATCTATACATGGGCTGTTGCATCTGCTGTCACCTGATTTGCAGAAGCAAGCCCTCAGCTTAGGGTAAGAAGCTGAGGCAACTCCATGTCAACAGAGAAGTTTTACTGCTCTCATCACTGTTTCAAATTCTGTCCCATTCCCTGAATTCCTAACTCTCACATCCCAATTCCAAGCATTAAGCTGTATGCAAATTCCTCCTAAACAGAATGGGGAATTTTACAGGTTCTGGAATGATCCTGTACAATTTGACTTTCTTCCTGGTATTTTATTCATGGCTGCAATTTCTTCCTTTTAGCCAAGCTGTAGATGAGAGGAAAAATGAACAAGATGGTTGAGTTAAATATAGCACTGGGGTTGAAGCATAACAGACTGTCCAGGGCTCCAGTCATAAAAGAAGAAAGAATTTACTTCAGAGAGGATTAAGCACTCTCTTGCTATAGAAGTTGTACGTGATGTCAAAGAGTGGAGAGTGCTGAACAGCATGCTAGGAAAAGGAAAATCCTGGGATGCTGACCTGGAAAATTACCACGCTGCTCAAAATGGAAGAGGAGTTCCACGACTCTTTTCCCTGAACTGGTGACAGCTGTGACAAAGCCATACTATGGAGTTACAACTCCAGCTTCATCCTCAGAGTGTGTATGTGTGTGCCTGTGGGTAAGGAAAAGTCATGTCTTTGCACAGCTGCAGGCTGAACACACTGTGGGCTGCACTAAAGCAAGAATTTTGGCCAGGTCCCCTCCCACCTTGTGCATCCAATCTCTGCTCACACTTCCAGGATCGGTTTTCTCATGCCACCTCTGTAATTCCTAATATTAGGAGGCATGAGAAAATGGCTCCTGGAAGTATAAATGTAACTCTGAAAGGAGGGAATGTGTCTGGATGCTGTCCCTGAGTCTCTGTGGAGGCACAGGTCTGGCTATGGACAATCTGTGTGGCCACCTCGGGTTGTGCTGCTCAAAGACCTGGCTCACCACTCCCTGGCCATGCTGGCAATATTGAATCTTCCAAACACAAAAATAAGAGATGGGCTGCGCCAGAGCTTCTTCCAGGGCAAAGGAAGAGACAGGCCAAGGAGGCAGAGGTGGGTTTAGAGCTGGCAGTGGGAGATGTGGTGGCTGTGTCTTGTGGGTGCCATATCTCTGTCCCCTGAGCATCTCCTCACTTGTCACAGCAGCAGGCACACTGCCTTCAGAACACTGGCACAGGATCCCTGCAGCTCTGTAAAAACCTGTTGCTGTGCAGGTGCTTTGTCTCCTGAAATTGTTAGGAAAAGATACAAAAATAAGGGTTGGTTATGCAGGGAGCTGTGCAGCCACGAGGGATATGATGTGATGGGGGCAGGAGGTGCTCAGGATTTCTGGGTTAGTGCTGGAAGAGATCTTCCTCCCTGGCCAACTGTGAGAAAATGGTGGGAATAGTTTCCAAACCCTTGCAAACAAAATAACCCTGGGTTTTGGAGAGGTGACAGGAACTCAGTCACCCTGTTTGGTTGAACAAAGGGTGTGAGCTGAAGCAGAAGAAGAGTGAGTTCTCTTTTCCCATGTGGCGAAGAGATTTGCTTTGTTTTTAGTATCACTGTTAAATTGTGCTGTGATGAATGCAAGAGGGTTCCTGTGGTGAAAATCAAACTGTCCCCTTCCCACCATGCTGATAGGTGCTGTGTAAAGGCTTAGAATTTTATATTGCAGAGACATACTGGAAATTGGGTAGCCACAGAGAAGAAAATGTTAGATCAGCAAGGAATCTGCTCACTCTGCTGCCTCCCCCTCGCTCTACATGAATATAAGGGCCCCTTCTGTGAAGAGAAGATTTAAAGAAAATTGGACATTGGAAGCAGAACCATTCATCTGCTATCATTTGTTTATTAAATAACCTCATAATAGTGATGACTAGAAAAATATTCCATTGAAATTCATCCAATACCTTTCTCGGTAAAGAAATTGCTATAGTAAAATGCTACTTATGCTGAGCAAATAACAAAATCATCACAGGACCTATTGAACAATTTACCCCACACATCCACTAACTTCCAGAAACAATTCCCCTTCAATATTTGCCTTTTATGAGGAGAAAGAAATGCTGGACACTGGTTTCATTTCAGTTTGTATATCTCTGGGTCTACACAAAAGGCATTTGCTCACTGAGTTTTGTGCCTTTTATTAGGAATGACTTACTGGAAAAGAATGTGTTTCACTTTTAGTGCCCCTGAGCATTAGAAATGGATGAAGAATTGATTTTTTGGTTTGCTGAGTGAACTAGGAATTTGTGAGGAAAATGCTTGTGGGCTGATCCCCCCAACTTTTTTCATCTTCCCACAGAAGTGTAAAATAAAAAGAGCTAAAAAGGATTGCGTTGGCCCAAGCATTTCTTTGACATAGAACACAATATGTTGTTCAGAAAATGTGAAAATGAAAGGCCTGGAATGCTTTTACCAGAAAAAAACATGTCAGCTCCTACTGTTGGGAATGAGTAAGGTCAGATCCCCTGCTCACTTCACCCTGAACCTCTTGTGTTGGAGCAAACCAGCAGTATCTTCAAAAACAAGAAACTACTTTATAGTGCAATAAAGAGAGTTGCTTGTGCTTGTCTGTAGTGGTTCACCTGAATTTTACAAAGAAGCAGTAGTGCTAGCAACAACAAACCTCTTTGCCAGAATTTTCAGGGGCAAAAGCTTGGACAAAAATGAAAATTGCACCAATAACAGCATTTTTTTTCAGATTGCTTCAGTTTTTATTTGAGAAAAAATATGGAAAAAGTGTTTTGCAGCTACCAAACCCTAGGCTTTTGTGGTTTAAATTAAGACAAAAGAGAACAAGTTTCTCAGTGCAACTTCAAAAATGCTCAAACATTTTTAAACAGAGAAAGGAAAAAGGTTTGACTTGTTCTCAAGATCTTCCCTATATCAAGTCACATCTCTGTTGCTTCTTAAGTGTACTGTGGTTGCAGACCCCATCCTCTTGTGGGTTTGTACTCACAGAACTCATCACAAGGCTTTCATTTGCTTTCAGCTTAGAAAGGGTGAAAGGGTAATATAACTGCACATGAAGCTTTTCTACTCGCTCTCAGATGAGCTGGAACATTTTATAACACTTTCTGGTCTATTTTCCAGCCCTGTAACAAATAAATAAACTCTTTGATGTTACCACCTGAATGCCTAATTGTTCCTATAATGATTCTTTGTTCAGTTACCTCTTTGCTCCTTGCCTGTGAAGATGTTTTCCATTGCCTGGGTTCGAGATGTTCCCTGAAAGGCCATTATGTGACACAATTACGTGACAAATTGTAGGAGATTTTTCATAAAGGACTTTGGAAACTTTGAATCTTGGTTATTAAAAGATGAGGTGTTACAAACGAACGTCTTGAAAGCCAAGCAAGATAAAATGGGGAGTTTCACTGGAATAAAGCTCTATTTTAAGAGCTCTCTCTTTAACTGTTCTTGTGTACTGTCCATTCTGGTAATTTTGGGGAGGAGTATGCTATTGATTGGAGAGGCATGAATAGAGAATGGCTTTCTTTGCAAGAGCAAACCACTCTGAAGGGGAAGCCTTGTTGGCTGCAGGGAAATAATCTCTCACATAGTCCAGATTGTTTCTGGCTGGGTCCAACCTGGTCCTCACCCAGCTCCTGAACCTTGGTCCTTCTCCCGTGAATCAGATGACCCTAAAAGCTCTTGCTTGCTTAGAGACCTCTTTGTGTTAATTTTCCCTCTGCACAGCACAGGAAGTGTAACTTCCACCTCTCATTCACAGGGATTGCTCGCTGAGTTCTGCCATGTTATCCCAAGAACAGAAAATTTGCCTGCTTGGCTCTTTCCAACAATTCAGTTTCTTTTTCTCAAGTCTTCCTTATTCCCCAAAGCCAGCTCCCCAGCTGTGTTTGTTTAGCCCAATTAATAGAGCTCTGACACAGAAGTGGCCATTGTATGATATTAATGCTGTTCCATTTGAAGGAGGAATCTTTTTTCATTTTGAACTCATAGGTCAAATGTTCTATCTCTCTTTATTTATTTATTATCTGGAAAACTGCAATACTTAGCTCTGGGCTATTCTCTACCTTTAGCCCCACCCTTTCATAATTGATTAAAGCTGTATGATTCTTCCTACTGCTCCTTGATGTGTTCTCCTGTGTTTGCACTTCCTTTGTTAGTGTTGGAGCATGAAAGAACACAATGAAACACTAAATAATATGAGGTCAAGGAGTCAATCAATGGAACTCTTAGAAGGTAAACAGAGAAATTGAGTATAAACCAGCTGCAAAAGGACCAGAGCCTGGGAACTGACAGAGCTTTTAGGCATTAGGGGACTGTGGCCTTGCCACAGATGCAACAGAGTTAATTAGTTTAAGGAGAGAGAGATTGATCAATTTATGTGCCATTTTACACAGAAAAGCAATTTGTGATGGCAGGAGTGAGTCTTAACAAGCTGGAAGGTCTCTTGCAGCCCTAACAGTTTCTCCTTAGTGAGGAAACATCCAGTTCCCTGTCTGACCCACCCCTGCTTGCTTTCCTTGCCTCCGTGGGTTAGAAAGTTCTGTTTCCATGCTGGGGGAGAGGGGATCAGCAGCACAGGTGGGCACATCCCTCTTTGTGGAGGCATCTTTGGGCCAGGGAGAGGTGACTGCTTGGCAGGAAGGTCTGTGGAGCTGCTTGAAGTACCAAGAGGTTCCTGTTCTGGGGGCAACTGCCAGGAAACACTGGCTGTTCTGGAGAAAAGTCTCTCAAATAGGAATCAGAGTGGGCAGGTTGAGGTATAACCTTTTCAGGTTTAGGATCTGTGTTGAACAAGAGACCAGGCTGCTAATGAAAATAAGCCATTCCCACCAGGTTTTGCTTTGCAAGCAAACATTCAGCTTGATTTGTTAAGAGCTCATAGTGCCTAAGGGAGTGCAGAGCAGCTTAGTTCTCTGAAGGCAAGGAAGAGCAGGATGGAGTACAGGACATTTATCATCTAGCCTAAATGTAGAGCATCATGAGTGTAAAGGGAATAAATGCCAAGGGGTTAGTAAATTCTGGGGAGACAATCTCCAGGCTGTTCAGCTGCCTGAGGTGCATCACATAAAGGTCTGATAGCTCTTGCTGCTCCTCCTGAACACAGCAGCTCCTCTGGCTGTTGGGAGAGCTGAGCCCATTCCATAGTGTCACCAGAGGAGTTGTGCCTCTTCCTCCCTTCTGCCACACTCACTCGTGTTCTTGTCCCTCAGCTTTGTACAGGATGTGGCACTGGAAGCTTCTTTTGGATTTATCCCCCAGATTGAACATCTGCGTGCTCAGTGCACGGAATCAGCTGGAAGGAGGTTGGGAGTTAATATAAGGGGCAGCCCCAGGAAAAAGGGGCAGGAATGTACAGATCTAAACTGAGGAGGAGAGGTGGAATGAGGAGCAGGGCCACCTGGATTTACAGGCAGTCAGTTGCTGGATCAGCTCAGTAATTTTGCAGTAATTGCACCTCAGGTTAGTGGGGGTTGTGCTGGGGAGGGAGCTGAGCTGGCTCAGGGCACCAGATATCCCTGGCACTGCCCAGCTGTGCCTTTGGTTAGGATGCTAAAAGCATTTCAGCTGAAGAAGAAAGTGGTGAGGCAAGACAAAGATGTAATCCTTTGTGAAGGAGAGACCTTGACATCTCAGAGAAAACCCGTGGCATCAGATACTCTGGCAGAGACTTCAGGTTGGCCTAATTTAATCAAATATTCATGTTGTGGTTTTCCCAACTCCGACTGTGAGAGCAGCTGACATCGATCACCAAAAGCCTTTGACAGAGATAATTGCCCTTGTTGAGCTTTGCTTCTATTTCAACATCCCCCTTGGCAGCATCTTTTCACACCTTCATAGATGTGCTCATTTAGTCCCATTATTTGGTTCCAGGAGCTGCTGAAGTTCAGGTGTCTCTCAGGAAGCCTGTGCAGGCACGTGTTGATTTGGGCACAGAGCACATCCCCACGGAGGCAACGTGCAGCATCCTTTGACAATTTTGATATGACATGCATTAACATGTCATGGCATCTTTTACACAGCTGACAAGTGAGGCACTTTTTAAGAGCTAAAAAAGGCATTCATGAAATCCTGCATCCTATTGCTGGCTCTCTGCTATCTCATCAGTACTGTCCTCCCTTGTTATGCAGAATCAAATTGAGTGCCTGCAGGATTTGATAAACTCTAGCACTTCACACATCTGCAACAGGCTAACTTGATGACAATAGTTTAATTCTTCTTGATATCAACGAACTCCATACACAGTAAGATTAATTACTGCTGTCACTTTGTCAGCTCTGTAATAAGAAAACATAGATTCTGAATGACAGATGCAAATTTGTTGGGAAGAATCAGTTCGCCTCCACCTGCTCCCCAGGGAGGGAGAAATCCTGCAAAAGGTGAGCTGACCTGGGAGGGGATGTGCAGGCTGGAGCTGGGATTATCACCTGCTCTGAGATGTGCCATAGATGTGCTTGTTAGTATCTAAACAATCCCTGTCAGCCCTCCAGAGCATCTCACAATTACATTTGCCCAGACAGCCTAATTTTATTTTCAAGCATGTGATGGTGAGGATGGAAACTAGGCGCTGCCAAATGTTTGTCTTCAGGAGACTGTGCTATGTACTTTCCTCTCCTTATTGTGATCTTTGGTCAGAGTGGGTGTAAAATGCCACCAGATCAGTGAATTTCACCTGCTCTGTGCTGCTATAAATGAATTCCCAGGAGAGCTGGACTGAAAAGCTGCCTACTGCTGCAGAGGTGACAGACATAGCTGTTATTTTTGCTTCTTTATTGTGCACTGCCATTCTTCTACGCTATGTTGAGTTATAGATTGATATTTAATACTCCACATTCACATGAGGATGAATGACTTCAGTTCTCTCACTGAAAGGGTAATACTGGATGCTGGAGCATCCAAAAGCTGCTCCAACCAGTCCAGGGTGTGGGAGGCTCTGAATCAGGGAGTAGTGGCCACCTTTTTACTCTTCCAGCTTCATCCTTGGAACAGGGAATGGAACAGAGCTTGGAGCAGGGAATAAATATGCTTGTTTTGGGGGTGAGTTTGGTAAAGTGAATCTTCTGGGAGTACAGCTGGGAAAGGCACAGGCTGGTATTTCATGATATGGCTTTCTGAATGGATCTGGTCTTTCTAGGTTGGTGTCTCCCCACTTGCTGGGTCTGCTGCACCTGCTCAGATTTGGACCAGATGATCATTGTCGGCCCCTTCCAACAGAAATGTTCTGTTCCATACCAATGAAGCACTAAGGATCCTGTTTTATCTTGAAGCAACAGGGTGCTGCAGCCTTCCCTGCCCAATGACAGCAGCAGGAGAAATGATACATTGTGCATAATTCCTGTTTTATTTCCTTAATACACAGTGCATACATCACTTGTGGTGGCAGCTGGGCCATTAAGGACTGCCCAAGAGCTGTCTCCAATATATCACACACATGAAAGGATGATATTATGAGGACTTTAATGTCATATGATGATCCCCTGGAATTGTTTGTCAGACTCCTGTTTTGGATTGGTCTGAGGTTAAAGCCTGCTGCTGATGGCTATATCTGCCACACAATGAAATTCACACTGTCCTTCCCTTCACAGTTTACTACCTGAAGTCATGCATTTAGGGAAAATGAATGATGACAAACTACAGGAATATATTTAACCTTAACTGTTATTAAATGATAGCTCTTCTCACTGCTTCAGCTGTCAGTGATCAAATAGATACTTGCTAATGACTTCTGCTTTTAAATTATGTGTTGAAACTTCTGAAATTTATCAGAGGCAGTCATGCTAACATTTTTATAGCAGTAAAAAAGGACAGCCAGGGTTAGAGGAGGGGAATAGGCACTTGCAAATCATTTAGCAGAACAACTCACTAAACCCCCCATGTTCCTGCCCAAGAGCTGTGCTTTGGGCCAGAGCTCAAGGAGGGGTTTCAGTGAATTGTGCCATTAGAACAAGCAAGAAGGACTGTCCTGTCACAAGATCAGTGCCAGCCAGGGTGATCTGAGGTCAGCACAAGCATTTCCTTAGGTTTACAAGGGTTTTGGTTTTTTTTTTCTTCCTTTACCTATGCAGCCTTTGAACAGTTCAGTCAGGGCACAGGGATTGGCTCAACAATGTCTCTCTGCTGCCTCCACTTTGAAGACAAATTGTCTTGTGTGGGGGACAGGCAGGACTTGAACTGGCAGCATTGGTCTGCTCAAGATATCAGGGCATTAGGTGTGCTGAAGAGGTCAAAGCTTTCTCAATGTTCCTCAAACGTTTCATTTTATTTTGGCATTGATGACTCTCTTACAATCCTGTTTGTCTGCAAGCCCCAAAGCAAGTTGTCCTTCCCTGGGGCTGGTATAGGAGAGCAGGAGATGACACTTCTGCTGGTAGCTGACAATCCTGTGCAGTTGAGACCTTTGCCACTGGGTTTTTTGAAAGTCACAGCCCTCAGACGTTGCCTGAGCTTTGGCCTCGCTCTTATTCATTCATAAACAAACACCATTTGCACATTTTTTTCTGTGCTTTTATGGTTAGGTGGGAAAAAAGTCCTTCTGGTGGTGGTGTTTTTTCAAAAAAGAGCACAATATTTTAGTTTCAAATAATTTGAATTACCCAAACCTACAAGCTTGCCATGTCCTTTGCTAAAATTGACAGCAGCTGATTTTGCAATGGGGCTGTCTATCAAATGTAAACCCATTAGAGAGACCCCTTGTCTCATTTCTCCAAAGATACAGAAGACTCATTTTCACTTTTGATTCAGGCTGGACTTGAATAGGTGACCTGTCTGAATGGGAAGGACTTTTCCACTTGCTTCAATTGCTCAATTCACAGTGATTTTGATCTTGTTTCTTTTGATGTATTTCTACTGCTAACCTTTTCTTTAATGACACATAATTCAGTGTTTTTCTCAAATGCCTTGCCTTTACTGAGAAGCACCTTGATACAAATCAGCCATTGTTGTACGAGGGAGAGGTTCAAAGCTCTGTTTGATACTGCAGGGCAAGTTAATGGCTCAAAACCAGAATCACTACAAAGTGGAGGTGTCTTTTTTTTTCATCCTTTTTTTTTCCTCTCTGCTCAAAAAAAAAATCTCACAAAATGTATTCTCAGTAGTCAAGCATGCAGGAGGGGGAGGAGGTATTTATCACAGCAGCTTGAGTGCTGGAAAGGGACCATTTCAAAAGGACAGAGGATAAAAAGCCATGAATCAATATTGCTATGCGCCTTCTGCTGCTGTTTATTTGAATCCATTTGTTTTGCTGACATATTTCCCATGTGGCTGGAAATGCTATTTCCTTTGATAGCATCAGCAATTGATGTGTTGCCTTCGCTGTACAGCGAGGTGCATCACAGGCAAAGGGATGTCACTGCCTCCAAGTCTGCTTTCAGAATAAAGGGCATGTTTCACCTTTATCTCCCAGCCCTGCAGCCCTGCGTGATGGGCACTGGGTTCTTGCAGGGAATGAGCTGACAGACAGAGAACAAATTGCTGTTGACCAAGGGCACACCATTATTTTTGTTGCATGAGAGCTCTGGGATTCCATGTGGTACGAGTTCTTTCAGAATGAAGGCCACCGAGGTCTGGCAGGTCTGCTGCTGACACTGGGCACCAGGGGAGATGGTCACTGGAGAGAACTTCTAGAAGGCTTTAAAGCTGGAAAGGACAACTGCATCATATCAGCCAGGGTGTGTCACTGGAGAGAACTTCTAGAAGGTTTTAAAGCTGGAAAGGACAACTGCATCATTATCAGCCAGGGTGCTTCACTGGGTGGTGATGCTTGTAAGAGTCCACTGCTTCCTTCACTGGCCACGTCTCCTGGTCACCTCCCTTCCTACTGAAACATATCTCTTAAACCTGATACAGCTTTCCATTTGCTGGATGCAGTGGTGTCACCCTGTTCATTTAGCCTTCTGATAGTTTACATATTTCTAATGGAGTTTCTCACGCATTTTCATGTAAGCAAAAGAATGTTTATCTAATGTTCCCTTGTTGTTGACATTCCTCCCTTGGGGAGGAAAAACTTGATGGACTTCTAGTTTGACCAGTGTGGTTGGAGAGGTGGCAACCTCATCCTCCAATCCATGGTCATTGTCCAAAATCTATATAAACTGAAGTAACAAATAAACCTCCTTCTTCTTCTTCTTCCTTTCCTGACCTGGCAGTGTGTGTGTGTTCATTGCGTGTCCTACAGTGACACAGGGGTGTAATAAATGGTGCATGTTTATTCAGAACTTGTCTAAATCTATAAATTTAGAATGCAAAGAACTATAAAAGATGAAGTATTTCACTAGGAAAGGATTTGGTCACACTTTGAGTAACAGAGAATTAATTTCTTAATATCAGCTTTGGGCTGGTGTTTTAACAAACCCACAGCTCGCATGAGAACACGCAGACAGGTTTTGTTAAGCTGCAAACTAGTTTGATGTGTTGTGCAAAAGTAAGAGGAGAAAACTTCTATTTATCTGACTTCCTTTCAATGCATGTTCTGAGAAGGTGACACTTCTGCTGAAAACTTCCCACTCAGGCAGTAGTAATTTTAATGAATGACATACAATTTTATGTCAGAAAGGCATCTTGGTCCCTGTCATCATTACTGGTGTATGGAAAAAGCAATTATATTCTCTTTCAAATTCAGCAAGGGAAGAGCAGCTTTGCAATGAATCACAGAACTATTTATGTTTTCAGGGAGCACAGGGGAGAGTGGAGTGGCAATAGAAAACACTTTTTGTGTTTTGCCTGCTTTTAGTGACCTAGAAAAACGCAGATATTTTGCCTCTCCATAGTAACCAGAATATCCATTTTTCTTTTTGTGTTTTGTTTTGTTCTCAAAGCCTGGCACCTGCAGGAGGTGATTTCTGAGCTCTTTGAGCATTGGATCAGTAAATGGAGAAGAGCACATCCTCTCTTTGTAAAAATGTGCCGTCTCCTATAGTTTTTCCTATTCAGGAGCTGCTCAAAGGGACATACCTTTCAAAGATAATTCTTGCTATTCAGGAGTGGTGCTGAACAAAGCTGAGGTTGTATATTGACCTCTTGAAGGGAATTCTTCCCTTTTCAACACAAAGCTGGTTGCATTCCAGCTCAGACTGGCTGCTGCTTCTGCTTTTAAAAGATGAAGAAGCAGACACCAACATAAAGGGACTTGAACTGCCACATGCTCTTTGCCATTTACTTGAGTCTTACTGTGCACATTCATGCAGGAATTGTGAATCTCTGTTTTCAGAGCAGTGAGGGTATGGAAACACATAAATAACCTAGCATGCTGAGGTTCAGCTTCAGGAGACTTCTCCCTTTGTCCAGATTGTTCTTTTTATCCCGTCCAACATCTGCTCAGTAAATTGTGCAGAGCAGGGATTTGCTGCCAGATTACTCTCTTCTCTGCAGCTTGGTACAGCAGAGCCCTGGGACTGGGCATGTGTTTCCAATAGATTCCTACAACAGATGATAAATGGCCCGAGTGTTGTGGTCCCTTCTACCAGTGTTGTTCCTACTGGATCAGGCTAAATTCCATTAGGGCAATGTGAAAATCCAGAGAGAGTTTCTGGCAAGTTGCAGAGAAGAAAGAGCTTGTGCACAGCAGCCTGGGTACACTGGAGTCTTGTAATCAGCTTTCCTAAAAGGAAGGATGTGCTGAATGGCAAACACAAGCCATGGTACATCCTTCTCCTGACTGCCCAGAGCTGCCACCTGCCCAAAGTGCCTTTGCTTTTGACCTGTGCAGCCAAGCTTACTTCTGGTAAAAGCAGAGCATCAAGGGCAAGATGAAGAGGGAAAAGGGCTTGTCATGCCTGAGCCTTATCTTCACAGAGCCAGCAGGTGTAGAGGTTTCACACCCTGACCTGTGAACCAAGAAACTCCCTATTTATCCAGGAACCCCTTATTTATCTGAGATAAGTGTCCCACACTGCTTGCAATGCGGGGTGTTTCGGAAAAGAATACAGAAGCTTTCAGCATTTATTTAGGTGGAAATTCTGAATGTTTGAGTCCAAGGCAGGTTCTAGTTTTATAGATTTAAAACTCCCCAGCCAGTCTCTGGCATCCAACCCATAATTTAGCAGCTTTAGTTCATCGCAATGAGCTGAAGTTCCGAAAGCTTTTGAAGAGAGTTCCCAAACACACTGAATTCTAAGCTCTGAGTCTTGTGCATGTAGCATTTCTTAGCAGTCTCTGAAGCGTGTTCTCCTAAACCATATTTGACAGGTGAATGCAAGAGAGAAAATGTGGTTCCAGTGTGTATATTGAAAGCAGATGCAGCAAACTGAGTTCAGTGGCTCAGAAGGGGGTAGCTGCTGCAAAGCTTGACATCGAAGATAAATTATGAGGTGCTATTTCTGGCTTCTGGCAAAAAGAAAGGTGGGTGACGGAAGATTGACTTGAAAACAATCACTTTAAATGGTTTTAGAATTGTATGAGCTGGAGATGTGCTGCATTTCACTGATGAATGAGTTCAGAAGCTGACCTAATTCCCCTTATTATTTTCATATGGGCTTTTCTTTACCTGTTTCACTTAAAGAAGAAAAATTTAAAGAGAACTTCAAGTAATTTCTGTCCGTGAAAGTAACACATATGACAGGCTATTTGCAACCTCTTTCATTTAAGTTAGTTATTTAAGATTTCTAAGTACTTAATTTGCTTTGTCTAATCCTGTTAGTTCCTCTACAGTGATTTATTTATTTAGATTTTTGTGGATTTTCTTTTCTTTGTTCTTGTTTTTGTTTTTCTTTCACATAGATGTTAGTTACTTCCACAAAGCATCAGATAAGTGCTCACCTATAATATGGTAATTCTCACTGTACCTCATCAGGGAATGCATGAAGAAAAAGTCAATGAAACATGGTTAGATTCAGCTGAGACTTTTTCTATAACATTAGAGCAGCCCCCTCTCTGCTTTTATTAATTATGCACTGCTGCAGTGACTTTTGCAGTAAAATTTCCACATGCCTTATGCCACACTAATGAATACACATAAAGAGAAGTGATATTATTGTTCCCCCTCCCTTTTATTTACTGTAAATAAAGCATATTTTGTTTCTATTTCCTCCTGCATTTTTTTCCATTCACTGTGTTGTTTTGTAGTACCTCCACGATGATGTCAAGCCAGCGTGATATTTTCAGATGATATTTATCAAAGAAACTGCAGCAATGAATTAAGCTATTTAAAAGCTTATCCCTCTGCTCTAGACTTAAGCATATTTCAAACTGGTGGTGTTTGTAATTAGGAATGCTATACTGGCTCTGCTGCCACTATAATTCTGCCAGCAAAAGTTGTCCTGGTAAAGATTTATGGCTTAGAAATTGTTGTTTAACAGCAAACTTAATGGTTTTGACCACATGAATATAAAAGACTATTTTCTTTGAATTCTGCTTTCACTTCAAGAGAGACATCTATGAAGCCAAGTGGATAGATCTCTGATTTAGGAATAAAAACTGTCGTGGTGAATCAGACTTGAAGCAGGGAAGGAGCAACTTGCAAGAGGGCGTGGCAAGAGCAGAGAAACTGATTGACCCGAAGCATAATCTATTAATGCCACTTATTACAATGGAAAAACCAGAAAACCAGGATGGGATTAAATATTTTTTGTAACATCAGAAGATGGCATTTAAAAGGTGCTTTAGTCCCAGACTCTTTTAAAAGCCTCCTTCTTGTATTTTTATTTTCTGATAAGTTCTACCAATTCTACAAAGAGTTGATAGAAGCAAAGGTGTGAATTTAAAACATGGCACGTATAAAAAACCTCCTAGGAATGCTTTTGCCTTTTCTTACCACTTTTCTGCTGATATGCTGCCAGGAACTCCATATTTATTTTTTCTTTCATTCTGGCATGAAGTCAGAATTAGTCTTCAATAATGCTCATCTATGCTCTTGCTAGCTCATTGCTTCCTTTGATTACGTAGTGTTATGTGTGTCATTTGCATCTAAATTCTTGCAGTCTGTGGTGAATTTGGGATAAATCTGCTATCAGAAAGAAAAAAATTGAAGCATGATTTTGATGGGAAAAGACCGTGGATTGATTTACTCCCCTGCTGTTGTAATACAGCAGCTGGTCAGGGATCAAGACCTCACTGTGGTGGGGGCTGTGGAAGAGAAAGGTGATGTCTGTCCTTCCCAGACCTCACTATCAGACAATTAATGAATGGATATAGACAGGGAGGCAGGCAGAAGGACACATGAGCCACTCTGAGTCAGAGGGTTGCACCAAACCCACAGCCTAACACTTAAGGATGTTATTGACGTAATGTCACAGGAGAATTATAAGGATAATGAGGATAGTTTCACAGATACTTACAGCTGCCTGGGAAAAAGCACAAAGGTGCCTAAGTGAGTGTTTTAACAAGTGGGAGATAAGGGCTTTTATCCTGAATGGATTAGAGGACAGAGTTGGTTTCCTGACACTTAATGAAAGACAAGGACTGGATCATAAAGAACCTTGAAAGTGAAGCTTCTGTTTGATGCAATGGAGAAGAGGGTCTGGAAATCCGGGAGGGGTCTGAGACAGTTTAGTAACACGGGTGGTTTGATGGATAAGGGGGAAACATAACCACGTCTGTTGAGGGGAAGTTAAAAAAAAAATAGACCACTGTAACAGAGGAAAGAACCTGCTCGGGAGACCTGCACCTTCGGGGGATTAAGAGAGGGTGGATGCCAAAATGTTACCTGAAGCAGTTTCCAAGAAGGCCAGGGCAGCACCCAGGTGGGGTGATGGGACTTTGCCCAAGGAAGAGGAGGGAAGGAGATAAGATTGTGAGTCTGGAGGGAGAGTTAAAGATGTCTTTGAGGTTTTTGATATGCTGAGGTTGTATTGCTGCCAGAAAGGAAGGGAGGAGAGAAAGTTAAGCCAGGGATACAAACACAACATGGGCGGGGGAGGAGAGGCTGAAGGGAAGAAATAACCGAAGAAGTAGGAAGAAAATTAGAGAGTACTGAGCAAAGAAGCCAGGCAAGACAAGATTGTGGGTGGTGAATGATGCCAGAGCTCTGGGCAGACTGAAGAGAATGAGGCTGAAGCACTGACAGAGAAGTTTGATTAAGATAAGGCCACTTGCTGTGCTAGGAAGAGCAGTAATCATGAGGGCTAGAGGCTGGCATTTGTGTGCCTTTGATCCTTGAATAACAACACATAAAAATCCCTTGCATTTGTTATTTCTGTGTATAACTTTGTCTCTAAAACCTCTTGCATTTCCTCTTGCACTTGTGTAATTCCTTTCACCCTAAAGTATTTTACAGAGGGGACATTAGTTTGGCCAGCATAGATTTTGGAGTGAATCAGAGCAGGTGTCAGTTCTGGACAATGCAGAATGGAAAGTGGGAAGCAGTAGCAGGAGCCACAGAACACATGGGTGGAGCTTCCTTTGAAAGTATTAGATTGAAAGCAGATGAAAAAACTTCTTTAAAAAATTTAAAATGAAAAATAATTCTCTTTAAAACCTTCCCCACTGTGACAACTTCCAGGGAAAAAAAGCTTTAATGGACCAGTAGCCCCTCTCCTATAGCCCTGGAAATAAAACCATGGTGTAAAACTGAAGGCATGATGAATTCATGCATTATCTTCCAGCAGGAGGAACTATGGATGCTATTTTTCCATTTCCTGAGAAAATACAAATAATGAGGAAGCTGATATCCAGTATCTGATAAAAAACAAACACTGGGCACCCACTCTTTTGTTGCTGCACGATGGTAGCTTACGCCAGCCCAGATAAGTGCTGTGCAAATTATTTTCCAGAATGCCTTAGATGTGAAAGCCAGTGAAAGATGCGATGAAGAAAGCTTTCCTCCTATCTGATTAAACACCCCTAGAAAGGCCTCATTTTGAAATACCAAGAGATCTGCTGCTTGACACCTAAAAAATTGAGCAAGACAGTAATCAGCAGCAGGGCTCTGCATGGTAGGGCAGCAAAACATTGCTCTGTGAGGAAGGTGCTACTTGTTCTCTTCTCCTTTATGTATGGTTTTCATTTGTGCAGAGATTCTTTCTCCTCACCCCAGGCTCCCTTCCCACATTTTCCCCTGAGAAATTCCATTGTGGCTATCACAGCTATATTCTAAACCTTCCAGTAATCTGCTGCTCACTACTGGTGAGGATGTATCACACCCACAGAGCCATTATTCAAGCAAATCACTGACTTACATTTTTACTATTTCTCAGTTTTCCTGCATTATTGCTCAGGAAACGTCTGCTGCTCTGTAAGATGTTCAGCCCTGCAGATGACTGGCTCCACCTCTAGGCCAATTACAGCTGGCTCTACAGGGTGAGAGCTGTTTATGCTCAGGTTTTTATTTTCATCTAGCAGAAATCAGATGAGAATGTTTTGTTACATAGATGGCTCTCAGCTACAAGCACATTTCTATTGTTAACAGTTACATGCTTAAAGTCTAGGAGAAAGGAAAGTTCTCACTCTATTCACTCTTATCATGAAACACTCCCAAATATTTCCTAAACTTCATACATAAATATGTTGATAATGTCCCTTTAAAAAAAAGTTTCTTACTATCAAGAGAATCCTATTGGTATCAGGTAATATCAAAACAGTTTTCACTTTTTTTTGTTTTTTTTTCCAATGACAAAAATTCTCGTGCTTTTACACTCAACACATCTTTATATTTGCATTCTCAGCTAAAAAAAATGCAAAGGGAAACATGGGTTTAAGATTAAAGCTTTGGGAGATTCTCTGAAAATGTCACTTAATGCATACACTAATGTACCTTATTTTACTGGAACTAAAGTTTTCATGGACTCTCATATACTCTCTGAATGCATTCTGAGAAAGAAATTAAGTACTTAATGACAAAATAAACACAATCTGCTCTGGAAAGTCCAGAGTTTACTTTTTGCTTTTAGTCAAGAAGCATTTATTTCATAAATGGGTCGCTTTTAGAGATCTTACAAGAGATTGCACACCCGAGTGGAGGCAGAGGCTCAGCAGATTACTGGAGATAATGGAGCAAGTCAGATGAGAAAACATGATGAAACAGCAGAAAATTTACATGATGTTTTGCTTCTTCCTTTTGCATTAATAAAACTGAATCTTTTGTGTTTATTTCCAAATGCTTCCTGTTGCTGGATGCCTGGATGTGCTGGATGACCTTCCCATTCCTGTGGTCCCAGCTGTGGGCAGCTAATGCCAGGCTGGGGAACAGCACTGGGGAAACAGCCTGGGCAGCTCCAGGTGCCTGGTTCTGTAAGGCACTGAGCACATTTTCAGAGAATCCTTTCTGTTGCTTGCACTGGCTCAGTGTCATCCAGATAAATGAGACTGGCTGCCCAAAGGCCCAAAAAACAGCCAAAATGAGGTTCCTAATGAATAGCAGGCAATATATTTTATTATTTATCAGGAGTCCCCTTTGATACTGGCTTATGGGACAGAACAGTCTGGTCATGCCTGTAGTTTGATTATCCCATATTACATGCCACAAATGTGCTTGTAGTGCAATTACACTGAAAGAGTTGTGCTTTGTCTTGGTGCAAGAGCAAAATATTGTCCTGTTTTACTGGGTACACACACCTCCCACCCTGCAGCCCTCAGGGCTGGGCTGAGGACACTGCTTTATGTGCCTGACTGATGTGACAGAGCATCCAGAGCGTGTTCAGGGCAGCTCTGGCCCAGGGAACAGGGCTGGGGGCAGGGCTGTCCTGTCTCCTGTTCCCATGGGCCAAATACTGAGCTGTTCTCATAGGCAGGAACTCGGTGGCCTTGAGATAATCCTATTAAATAATTTATGAGGGAGGAACATGTCAGGGCTTGGCAGAGAAAGGTGAAAGGACATACACAGCACAGGGCAGGTATGGAGTGAACCTTGAGCTCTGAACTTAAACAGAGCTTGTGGACAAAAGGGCACTGGTTTTATGGGAATCTATGGTCTTGTTAATTAAGGCAAATTGGTGTACTCAGGGCCCTCACACCAGATGCAAATGATGCAGAGAATGGGACCACTAGTGGGGAAACTGGAAAAATTTCAGTGCACATGCACCTGTAGTCATTGTGCTCTTAATACCTTGCTGGTGAGAGCATTCAGATAGAGAGAGGGGAGCTGGTTACAGCTGAATACATTTTCATTTTAAGCACTTCCACACAGTTCTGGGTCCTGTCCTCTTTGTGAGGCTGAGACGTAGGAATAGAGCCTTGCTGAAGGACAGGGACACACTTGAGCCTTATGTAAAACCATGCCATGTAGCCTAAGTGCAAAGGCTTTATTTTTAAATCAAGCTGAGTTCTGCATACATACCCAGGGGTACCAGGAGCAGACTATGGCGTGACTCTTTAGTTCATTTCGGAAGAACATGGTCTGATTGACTCTCTATTTTTGTTCTGCCCTGCAAAGCAGCTGTGTGGGACAGTGCAGGGAAAGGAAAATCTCTGGAGTACCTGTGTTTGGTTTTGATCAGAGCTAACATCTGCCCTGCTGTTTCCTGGCTGTTCCCTTGGCTGTTCCTGGCTGTTCCCTTGGCTGTTCCCGGCTGTGTGCTTCTCCTCTCCACCAAAGGCTGACACCTGGCAAGAGCACACTCCTGCTGTCTTGGTGGGGATTAGCTGGAATTTCCTTTGTTCACAATAGAGCTTCTGCCTGTGGAAGATGGCTAGGATTATTCCTCTTCAGGCAGGTGATTTCTGCTTGTGCTCTGACACCTTCCATCGAGCTCAGAAATTCATAGTACTGGTAAAATGTGTTAAACAGCCTTTATTTCCCAAGGATTTATCACATAAATTTTTTTTTTCTCCTTAGGCAGAGACCAACTGAGACATTATGATACAATAAGAGAGAGTGTATATAGTCAGTGCTCACAAATTATATGTAGTCAAGAAACACTAAGGATGGTCTCTCCATCCCATAACTGGCACATTTTTGAGAAAACTTTACACTGATCAGCTTGCCCAAAGTGGGAGCTGCCATTGAAAGAGGTGTGCCACAAGTTGCCAGTCTGCAATGGGACTATCAGTTCCTTGTGCCTGAGCAAATCATTAATTGTCAAAATACGCCTCAATAATAACGAGCACCTAAACCTCCTTTTAGGTTTATCTGCTCTCTGCCAGCACTCAGCAAGGGGCTGTCTTATTAAGCATTGAAAGAGCTGTGTTGCATGCTCCTCCTGACACACTGCTATCTAAGGCTCTGCTTAGCATTAATTTTTCTTTCTTGTTGGAATTACTTTCTGTTTTTATTTGGTTTTTAGGACCAAAGCTATAAATCTGAAAAGCATTTTACATGCTGTGTTAGGGCTTGATTGAAATCCCATTGAAATCAATGAAAGCTCTCCCACTGACTGCAGTGCTTGGGAAATCAGGAAGAAGTGTCTTTTAAAATAAGAATTGTATCCATGTCATAATGTTTATTACCAATAGCAGGAAATAAACCAAAACATGCATGTCTTTTTCCAACATGCCTCATATATCATTTAACTGCTACCTATATACACCCAGCTGGGGCACAGAGTGCAGAAACAGCTCTTCTGGGCTACCTAATAATTCTGCTTTATAAACACAAATCGATGAGAAAAACAAAATTCCCTTATCTGATTGATACAAACATTCAAATGAAACTGAAATTAAACATCCAGCAAGTGTCAGTCTCCTTCTGAGAACCTGGAAGGAAAAGCTTCCTTGTAGTCTCATTTCTGGGAAATTCTGTGTAGAAAATATTTCTTTAATGCCTCACTCTTTCCATGGAAGGGTACTGCTAGGAAATCTTCCCTTTTAATTTGTAGCAAAGCTTGTGGCTGTGACCTGGTCATCAAAAGTTGTGAGCTGAAAAAAAAAAAAAAAA